>CAJUXJ010002186.1:0-86133 GCA_910589775.1 Avena eriantha
TTAGGAAAAGAAGACAACATTTGCACAATGATTTCTGGTGTGTGGTTTAGGAAAGAAAGACACATGCAATGACTGTGGTGGTGGTTTAGGAAAAGAAGAGACCTGCAATGACTCTGGTGGTGGTTTAGGGAAAGAACACACATGCAATTACTCTGCTGGTGGTTTAGCAAAGGAAGACACATGCAATGATTCTGGTGGTGGTCTGGAAAGGAACATACATGCAATGATTTCGGTGGTAGTTTAGGAAAGGAACACACATTCAATGACTCTGGTGGTGTTTTAGGAAAGCAACACACATTTAATGATTCTAGTGGTGGTTTAGGAAAGGAACACACATGTAATGACTCTGGTGATGGTTTAGGAAAAGAAGACACACGCAATGACTCTGGTGGTGGTTTAGGAAAGGAACACACATGCCATGACTCTAATGATGGTTTAGGAAAGGAATACACATGCAATGACTCTAGAGGTGGTTAAGAAAGGAATACACATGCAATGACTCCGGTGGTGGTTTAGGAAAATAAGACACATGAAGTGACTCTGGTGGTGGTTTAGGAAAGGAACACACATGCAATGACTCTGGTGGTGGTTTAAGAAAGGAACACACATACAGTGACTCTGGTGGTGGTTTAAAAAAGGAACACACATGCAATGACTCTGGTGGTGGTTTAGGAAAAGAAGACACATACAATGACTCTGGTGCTGGTTTAGGAAAGGAACACATATGCAATGACTCTGGTGGTGGTTTAAGAAAGGAACACACATGCAATGACTCTGGTGGTAGTTTAAAAAAGGAACACACATGAAATGACTATGGTGATGGTTTAGGAAAAGAAGACATGCAATGACTATGATGCTGGTTTAAGAAAAGAAGACACATGCAATGACTCTGGTGCTGGTTTAGAGAAGGAACACACATGCAATGACTCTAGTGGTGGTTTAGGAAAAGGAACACACATCCAATGACACTAGTGGATCCATGTGGTTTAGGAAAACAAGACACATGCAATGACTGTGGTGGTGATTTTGGAAACACACATGCAATGACTCTGGTTGTGGTTTAGGAAGGGAAGACACATGCAATGACTCTGGTGGTTGTTTAGGAAAAGAAGAGACATGCAATGACACGGGTGGTGGTTTAGGAAAGGAACACACATGCAATGATTCCGGTGGTGGTTTAGGAAAAGAAGACACATGTAGTGACTCTGGTGCTGGTTTAGGAAAGGAACACACATGTAATGAGTCTGGTGGTGGTTTAGGAAAAGAAGACACATGTAGTGACTCTGGTGCTGGTTTAGGAAAGGAACACACATGTAATGAGTCTGGTGGTGGTTTAGGAAAAGAAGACACATGTAGTGACTCTGGTGCTGGTTTAGGAAAGGAACACACATGTAATGAGTCTGGTGGTGGTTTAAGAAAGGAACACACATCAAATGACTCTAGTGGTTTAGGAAAGGAACACACATGCAATGACTGTAGTGGTGGTCTAGGAAAGGCAGACACATGCAATTACTCTTGTGGTGGTTTAGGAAAAGAAGATACATGCAATTACTCTAGTGGTGGTTTAGGAAAGGAACACACATGCAATGACTCTAGTGGTGGTTTAGGAAAGAAACACACATGCAATGACTCTGGTGCTGGTTTAGGAAAGGAACACACATGCAATCACTCTGGTGGTGGTTTAGGAAAGGAACACACATGCCATGACTAGGGTGGTGGTTTTGGAAAGGAAGACACATGCAATGACTCCGGTCGTGGTTTTGGAAAATAAGATACATGCAACGTCTCTGGTGGTGGTTTAGGAAAGGAACACACATGCAATGACTCTGGTGGTGGTTTAAGAAAGGAACACACATGCAATGACTCTGTTGGTGGTTTAAAAGAGGAACACGCGTGCAATGACTCTTGTGGTGGTTTAGGAAAAGAAGACACATGCAATGACGCTGGTGGTGGTTTAAGAAAAGAAGACACATGCAATGACTCTTGTGGTGGTTTAGGCAAAGAACACACATGCAATTACTCTGGTGGAGGTTTAAGAAACGAAGACACATGCAATAACTCTGGTGGTGGTTTAGGAAAAGAAGATACATGCAATGACTCTGGTGGTGATTTAGGAAAGGAACACACATGCAATGACTCGGATGGTGGTTCAGGAAAAGAAGACACATCCAATGACTCTAGTGCTGGTTTAGGAAAGGAACACACATGCAATTACTCTGGTGGTGGTTTAAGAAAGGAACACACATGAAATGACTCTGGTGGTTTAGGAAAGGAACACACATGCAATGACTCTGGTGGAGGTTTAGGAAACGAAGACACATGCAATAACTCTGGTGGTGGTTTCGGAAAAGAAGATACATGCAATGACACTGGTGGTGATTTAGGAAAGGAACACACATGCAATGACTCTAGTGGTGGTTTAGGAAAAGAACACACATGCAATGACTCTGGTGATGGTTTATGAAAGTAACACACATGTAATGACACTAGTGGATCCCTGTGGTTTAGGAAAAGAAGACACATGCCATGACTCTGGTGGTGGTTTTGGAAAGGAACACACATGAAATGACTCTGGTGGTGGTTTAGGAAAGGAAGACACATGCAATGACTCTGGTGGTAGTTTAGGAAAAGAAGACACATGCAATGATTCTGGTGGTGGTTTAGGAAAGAAAGACACATGCAATGACTGTGGTGGTGGTTTAGGAAAAGAAGAGACCTGCAATGACTCTGGTGGTGGTTTAGGGAAAGAACACACATGCAATTACTCTGCTGGTGGTTTAGCAAAGGAAGACACATGCAATGATTCTGGTGGTGGTCTGGAAAGGAACATACATGCAATGACTTCGGTGGTAGTTTAGGAAAGGAACACACATTCAATGACTCTGGTGGTGTTTTAGGAAAGGAACACACATTTAATGATTCTAGTGGTGGTTTAGGAAAGGAACACACATGTAATGACTCTGGTGATGGTTTAGGAAAGGAAGACACATATAAAATGACTCTCGTGGATCCATGTGGTTTAGGAAAAGAAGACACACGCAATGACTCTGGTGGTGGTTTAGGAAAGGAACACACATGCCATGACTCTAATGATGGTTTAGGAAAGGAATACACATGCAATGACTCTAGAGGTGGTTTAAGAAAGGAATACACATGCAATGACTCCGGTGGTGGTTTAGGAAAATAAGACACATGAAGTGACTCTGGTGGTGGTTTAGGAAAGGAACACACATGCAATGACTCTGGTGGTGGTTTAAGAAAGGAACACACATACAGTGACTCTGGTGGTGGTTTAAAAAGGAACACACATGCAATGACTCTGGTGGTGGTTTAGGAAAAGAAGACACATACAATGACTCTGGTGCTGGTTTAGGAAAGGAACACACATGCAATGACTCTAGTGGTGGTTTAAGAAAGGAACACACATGCAATGACTCTGGTGGTAGTTTAAAAAAGGAACACACATGAAATGACTATGGTGGTGGTTTAGGAAAAGAAGACATGCAATGACTATGATGCTGGTTTAAGAAAAGAAGACACATGCAATGACTCTGGTGCTGGTTTAGAGAAGGAACACACATGCAATGACTCTAGTGGTGGTTTAGGAAAAGGAACACACATCCAATGACACTAGTGGATCCATGTGGTTTAGGAAAACAAGACACATGCAATGACTGTGGTGGTGGTTTTGGAAACACACATGCAATGACTCTGGTTGTGGTTTAGGAAGGGAAGACACATGCAATGACTCTGGTGGTGGTTTAGGAAAAGAAGAGACATGCAATGACACGGGTGGTGGTTTAGGAAAAGAACACACATGCAATGACTCTGCTGGTGGTTTAGCGAAGGAAGACACATGCAATGACTCTGGTGGTGGTTTAGGAAAAGAACACACGTGCAATGACTCTGGTTGTGGTTTAGGAAAGAACACACATGCAATGACTCTGGTGGTGGTTTAGGAAAGGAAGACACATTTAAAATTACTCTCGTGGAACCATGTGGTTGAGGAAAGGAAGACACATGCAATGACTCTGGTGGATGTTTAGGAAACGAACACACATGCCATGACTCTTGTGGTGGTTTAGGAAAGGAATACACATGTAGTGATTCTAGTGGTGGTTTAAGAAAGGAATACACATGCAATGACTCTGGTGGTGGTTTAGGAAAATAAGACACATCCAATGACTCTGGTGGTTGTTTAGAAAAAGAAGACACATGCAATGACTCTAGTGGTGGTTTAAGAAAAGAAGACACATGCAATGACTCTGGTGCTGGTTTATCAAAGGAACACACATGCAATGACTCTGGTGGTGGTTTAGGATAATGAATACACATGCAATGACTCTGGTGCTGGTTTAGGAAAGGAACACACATGCAATCACTCTGCTGGTGGTTTAGGAAAAGAAGATACATGCAATGACTCTTGTGGTGGTTTAGGAAAGGAACGCACATGCAATGACTCTAGTGGTGGTTTAGGAAAGGAAGACACATGCAATTACTCTAGCGGTGGTTCAGGAAAAGAAGATGCATGCAATGACTCTGGTGGTAGTTTAGGAAAGGAAGACACATGCAATGATTCTAGTGGTGGTTTAGGAAAAGAACACACATGCAATGACTCTGGTGGTGGTTTAAGAAAGTAACACACATGCAATGACACTAATGGATCCATGTGGTTTAGGAAAAGAAGACACATGCAATGACTCTAGTGGTGGTTCAGGAAAAGAAGATACATGCAATGACTCTGGTGGTGGTTTAGGAAAGGAAGACACATGCAATGACTCTGGTGCTGGTTTAGGAAAGGAACACACATACAATGACTCTAGTGGTGGTTTAAGAAAGGAACACACATGAAATGACTCTGGTGGTTTAGGAAAGGAACATACACGCAATGACTCTAGTGGTGGTTTAGGAAAGGAAGACACATTCAATGACTCTAGTGATGGTTTAGGAAAAGAAGATACATGCAATGACTCTTGTAGGGCCCTCGGATTAATCCTCCGAGAATCCCTGTTATGCATACACCACGATCCCATGTTCAGTTAGTCATGGCACATAACTAACAAGTATCAAAGTAAACATCCATTACTTAAGCGAGTACATGGCATACCTTACATTCCATTATGGCTACATCAATAATCACCAGCGGAACTTCATCAAGCGTAGAGCCAGAGCCATGCCTTAACCTACAAGCAGCTGACTGGGAGAATGTCCTAGCTCGCATAGTCATCAACTTCACCTTCTTCTCGATATCTGGCCAAGTTAATAGCCAGGGACAATGCCAGTGAGTACTTTGAATGTACTCGCAAACCACCTTAAGACAATAATAATAATAACAAGATATATGCAATATGGTTGTGGTAGTATGACGTCTCCAAGAGAGGTTCTTTTCTCACATAGTTTCTCGTGTAGATATAGCATCTACATATCTTTGTTGAGAACCTTTGTAAAACATTTTGGAAAACTTTTTGAAAAGCTTTAGAAAACAATAGGACTGGGTCACCCATTTGTTCCTCCTTCCAGTCGTCGCATGACCAGACTCCTTTCCTTCCTTTCCGACGATCCCATGGTCAAAACATGTATTCCTTCTGACCATCCCATGGTCAATACATTTCGAAAGCCATTGCTTTTCCGAAATCATTTTTGAAATCAAAAACCAGCACCGCTCTACAGCAAACTTCCCAACCGTCCATGACCTTGGACATGGCTATTCGAATAGATTTGCACTGTGGAGAGGTTGTACACTTTACCCACACCATCCGGGTACCCTGCCGTGATATACACCGATCGTGGGTCGAGTAACCGATCAAGACTCTCCGGCTACCCACTCCAATATAAGTGCCTACCCTATGAGTGTTGTTGCCCTCAACACCGTGATGCCCTATATAGTTTCCTAGCCAACCAGAGCGCTTTTTTCCACGTCCCAAGTGTGCGCTTTCAATGAGGGGCTCATAGTAACGCGTGGAGGCCCGTAGACCCTTCATTCCTTCTCCCGGTCGATGTTTTACATCGAACCTGCCAGAGAAGGCCCACCCTCCAAGGAATGTTATATCCCCCTGTAGTAGTTGCGAGGCAGTTTATACCAGAATAGAAAAACATCAAATCCAGCCATGTCCCAATCCAGAGTAATGTGGTTGCACGGGTTAATTGTTCTAGCAAAACTGCAAAGAACCGGATGCGTTTTCATAAACCTTTTTCCTCCATCTTTCCTTCAGCATTTTGTAAACCAAAACCCTTTTTTATTTCCTCAAACATCTCTTGGTAGGTCTAACCTCACCAAGGTTTCAACATAAAACATTTTGTAAACTTTTTCGGGGTCTTCCCATCCTATAGCTTTGCTTCGGCTAAATCGGGGTCTCCAAAGAGGTATGGTGTATTACACCATCTTCCATACTAGGGACAAGTAGATATCATCGAGGGGGTTGTACTTGGTAGTACCATTGCGTAATGGCTTGGAGGAGCCAAGCCACTCCCAGAGATAAACTCATCATATAATAAAAAATGCAGTTTCGTAAATAGTAGGTAAAACATGCATAAGTAAAACAATAGGACAAGGCTTATGAGCAAGAAGGTGGCTTGCCTGATGATCAGCAATATGGCAATATATGTCCCTGGACTCTTCTTAGAATACCATAATAATAACCATCTTCTTCTGATCTCCGAGATAATCACAACTATCTTCGTCAGGGAGCACACATGCAAACAAGCAAGAGCACAATCAACACAAGGCATACAAGCATCTTTGCAATACAGAAAACAAACATACAAAAAATCATGAAATTCAGTAGGTTTTGATAGATTAAGGTCATAGCATTCGGAAATACTTTAATTGCCTTTGTGGATTTGCCGTTGTGATTTATTGTCTAGAAACTACTAAAGAGAGGGGTTTTGGATCAAGGCTCGTTCTGGATGATATCATTGTATACAAATTATTCCATCAGGTAGGTATTGATAAAATGAAACCAACAAAAGTGGTTTCACTATTTTATCCATTACCTTTGATTTTCTAGTGTTAAAAGCTCTAGTTTTAGGAAATAATTCATCAGAAAAGTTCTGGAGCTCCAAAAATTATTTCCTTGTATGGTTAAGTAGTATTTGATGGACTTATTCACTAAGAGTTCGAATAATGTCAAAATATTTACCTTAATTCCCTCAAGAAATTCCCAAAGGCGGTTCTGGAAGGTTTTTGTCTTTTTAACCACATTAAATTTACAGGGACTTTTGATATGATTCCAAAGTCAAATGTTAGGTACGTTGAGTACATTTCTGTAGAAATTGGAATTAACCTTTGTAGAGTTACATAACTACTAAGTTGATTTTATTAGTTAATTAACTCTACATAGAATAGTTTAATACCTGATAAATCAACCATAGCTCATAAACTTTTGGGCTCCGGGTGTTTGATAGATATTAGTATGAAGGTCTCCTAGGAGTTTGAATTAAGTCAATACCTATCTTGGTTTGACCTAGGTAAATTCCTAAACTCATATCTGTGATGTTTTTGTTATTTTTACTATGGGAAAAAATAGGAAGCAATTGACTATGGGGCCAGGGTGTCATGCAAGGTACTAATGATAAATTTTAGCACCAAAAGGATTTACATCAAATGGAGTTACTGAACTCACAGAAAGATTTATCTTATAAACAGGACACCTCTAAGTGTTTGATTTAACATAATTACTAAAGTCAACACTTGGACAAGCTAGGGGTACTACATGTTTAAGAAAACATTTTAGAAACCCTAGAAAATTTGGATCTAGGCGTATAAACCTATTTTACATTTTCTTTGGGATTTAAGCCAACAGCCTATGTAGCAGATCTGGTGGGAAAACAAAAAGAAAAAGATAAAAGGGGGCGCCTGGGCTTGATCTGCGGGGGGAATGGGCTGAGCCAGGGGGATTCGGCCCACGGGGGTGCGCTACACGCGGGAGGGGAAATTCAAACCCCTGTCTACGGGGCCCGACGGTCAGAGACTCCTGGCGCCGAAGGGGTATCCGGCATTGTCAGTCTTCCAATCTAAAGAATATCGACGGTCGCGCGCCATCTCCTTCCTCTCGACAGGGTCAGCAAGGTGGAAACCCTAGCTGAGCCCGGGGAGCAGCAGCGCGGCTCACCTGAGGGCGGGAAGGAAACGTGGATTGGACGGGGAGGTGTAGCGGTCGGTGATGAGTCTGGAGAAGGGCAGCATAGTCTTATTTGTCCTCGGGAAGCGCCACGCGAACCTGCGCCAGCGGGGCTTGCGTCGGTGCTCGCCGGAGTTGGTACCTACATGGCTTGGAGCCAAGTGAGAGGGTAGGGTTAGGTAGAGTGTACTGAGACGAGTTGCAGAGTGGTTCATGCAGAAGGGGGGAGTAGAGGAGGGAGTACACATGCCTCATCTTGAAGATGGCCGAGAGGAGTTCTTCCTCATTTCCTGGTTAGGATAAAGTAGGGGAGGAGCTCTAGGTCTCAGGGGAGGTAGGTGGGAGTATGGGGAAGCAAATGATGTGGTAGAGGGGGCTCGTGCTGGCCTTTGGCTTTTTTACCCAAGGGACACATGCAATGACTATGGTGGTGGTTTAGGAAAGGAAGACACATGCAATGACTTTGGTGGTGGTTTAGGAAAAGAAGACACATGCAATGAGTCTGGTCGTGGTTTAGGAAAGGAACACACATGCAATGACTCTGGTGGTGGTCTAGGAAAGGAAGACCCATGCAAAATGACTCGGGTGGATACATGTGGTTTAGGAAAAGAAGACACATGCAATGACTCTGGTGGTGGTTTAGGAAAGGAACACACATGAAATAACTCTGGTGGTGGTTTAGCATAAGAAGACACATGCAATGACTCTGTTGGTGGTTTAGGAAAGGAACATACATACAATGAATCTAGTGGTGGTTTACGAAAATACCATGCATGCAATGAATCTGGTGGTGGTTTAGGAAAGGAACACACTTGCAATGACTCTGGTGGTGGCTTAAAAAAGGAACACACATTCAATGACTTTTGTGGTGGTTTAGGAAAAGAAGACACATGCAATGACTCTGGTCGTGGTTTAGTAAAGGGACACACATGCAATGACTCTGTTGGTGGTTCAGGAAAAGAAGACAGATGCAATGACTCTATTGGTGCTTTAGGAAAGGAACACACATGCAATGACTCTGGTGGTAGTTTAAGAAAGGAACACACATCAAATGACACTGGTGGATCCATGTGGTTTACGAAAGAAGACACATGCAATGACTCTGGTGGTGGTTCAAGAAAGGAACACACATGCAATGACTTTGGTGGTGGTTTCGGAAAGGAACACACATGCAATGACTCTGGTGGTTTAGGAAAGGAATACACATGCAATGACTCCGGTGGTAGTTTAGGAAAAGGAAGACACATGCAATGAGTCCGGTGGTGGTTTAGGAAAAGGAGACACATGTAGTGACTCTGGTGCTGGTCTAAGAAAGGAACACACATCAAATGACTCTGGTGGATTAGGAAAGGAACACACATGCAATGACTCTAGTGGTGGTCTAGGAAAGGAAGACACATGCAATTACTCTTGTGGTGGTTTAGGAAAAGAAGATACATGCAATTACTCTGGTGGTGGTTTAGGAAAGGAACACACATGCAATGATTCTAGCTGTGGTTTAGGAAACGAACACACATGCAATGACTCTGGAGGGTGTTTAATAAAGTAACACACATCCAATGACCCTAGTGGATCCATGTGGTTTAGGAAAAGAAGACACATGCAATGGCTCTGGTGGTGGTTTTGGAAAGGAACACACATGCAATGACTCTAGTGGTGGTTTAGGAAAGGAAGACACATGCAATGACTTTGGTGGTGGTTTAGGAAAAGCTTAGACATGCAATGACTCTGGTGCTGGTTTAGGAAAAGAACACACATGAATGACTTAGGTGGTGGTTTAGGAAAGGAAGACACATGCAATGACTCTGGTGGTGGTTTAGGAAAGGAACACACATGAAATGACTCTGGTGGTTTAGGAAAGGAACATACACGCAATGACTCTAGTGGTGGTTTAGGAAAGGAAGACACATGCAATGACTCTAGTGGTGGTTTAGGAAAAGAAGATACATGCAATGACTCTGGTGGTGGATTAGGAAAGGAAGACACATGCAATGACTCTGGTGCTGGTTTAGGAAAGGAACACACATACAATGACTCTAGTGGTGGTTTAAGAAAGGAACACACATGAAATGACTCTGGTGGTTTAGGAAAGGAACATACACGCAATGACTCTAGTGGTGGTTTAGGAAAGGAAGACACATGCAATGACTCTAGTGGTGGTTTAGGAAAAGAAGATACATGCAATGACTCTTGTAGGGCCCTCGGATTAATCCTCCGAGAATCCCTGTTATGCATACACCACGATCCCATGTTCAGTTAGTCATGGCACATAACTAACAAGTATCAAAGTAAACATCCATTACTTAAGCGAGTACATGACATACCTTACATTCCATTATGGCTACATCAATAATCACCAGCGGAACTTCATCAAGCGTAGAGCCAGAGCCATGCCTTAACCTACAAGCAGCTGACTGGGAGAATGTCCTAGCTCGCATAGTCATCAACTTCACCTTCTTCTCGATATCTGGCCAAGTTAATAGCCAGGGACAATGCCAGTGAGTACTTTGAATGTACTCGCAAACCACCTTAAGACAATAATAATAACAAGATATATGCAATATGGTTGTGGTAGTATGACGTCTCCAAGAGAGGTTCTTTTCTCACATAGTTTCTCGTGTAGATATAGCATCTACATATCTTTGTTGAGAACCTTTGTAAAACATTTTGGAAAACTTTTTGAAAAGCTTTAGAAAACAATAGGACTGGGTCACCCATTTGTTCCTCCTTCCAGTCGTCGCATGACCAGACTCCTTTCCTTCCTTTCCGACGATCCCATGGTCAAAACATGTATTCCTTCTGACCATCCCATGGTCAATACATTTCGAAAGCCATTGCTTTTCCGAAATCATTTTTGAAATCAAAAACCAGCACCGCTCTACAGCAAACTTCCCAACCGTCCATGACCTTGGACATGGCTATTCGAATAGATTTGCACTGTGGAGAGGTTGTACACTTTACCCACACCATCCGGGTACCCTGCCGTGATATACACCGATCGTGGGTCGAGTAACCGATCAAGACTCTCCGGCTACCCACTCCAATATAAGTGCCTACCCTATGAGTGTTGTTGCCCTCAACACCGTGATGCCCTATATAGTTTCCTAGCCAACCAGAGCGCTTTTTCCACGTCCCAAGTGTGCGCTTTCAATGAGGGGCTCATAGTAACGCGTGGAGGCCCGTAGACCCTTCATTCCTTCTCCCGGTCGATGTTTTACATCGAACCTGCCAGAGAAGGCCCACCCTCCAAGGAATGTTATATCCCCCTGTAGTAGTTGCGAGGCAGTTTATACCAGAATAGAAAAACATCAAATCCAGCCATGTCCCAATCCAGAGTAATGTGGTTGCACGGGTTAATTGTTCTAGCAAAACTGCAAAGAACCGGATGCGTTTTCATAAACCTTTTTCCTCCATCTTTCCTTCAGCATTTTGTAAACCAAAACCCTTTTTTATTTCCTCAAACATCTCTTGGTAGGTCTAACCTCACCAAGGTTTCAACATAAAACATTTTGTAAACTTTTTCGGGGTCTTCCCATCCTATAGCTTTGCTTCGGCTAAATCGGGGTCTCCAAAGAGGTATGGTGTATTACACCATCTTCCATACTAGGGACAAGTAGATATCATCGAGGGGGTTGTACTTGGTAGTACCATTGCGTAATGGCTTGGAGGAGCCAAGCCACTCCCAGAGATAAACTCATCATATAATAAAAAATGCAGTTTCGTAAATAGTAGGTAAAACATGCATAAGTAAAACAATAGGACAAGGCTTATGAGCAAGAAGGTGGCTTGCCTGATGATCAGCAATATGGCAATATATGTCCCTGGACTCTTCTTAGAATACCATAATAATAACCATCTTCTTCTGATCTCCGAGATAATCACAACTATCTTCGTCAGGGAGCACACATGCAAACAAGCAAGAGCACAATCAACACAAGGCATACAAGCATCTTTGCAATACAGAAAACAAACATACAAAAAATCATGAAATTCAGTAGGTTTTGATAGATTAAGGTCATAGCATTCGGAAATACTTTAATTGCCTTTGTGGATTTGCCGTTGTGATTTATTGTCTAGAAACTACTAAAGAGAGGGGTTTTGGATCAAGGCTCGTTCTGGATGATATCATTGTATACAAATTATTCCATCAGGTAGGTATTGATAAAATGAAACCAACAAAAGTGGTTTCACTATTTTATCCATTACCTTTGATTTTCTAGTGTTAAAAGCTCTAGTTTTAGGAAATAATTCATCAGAAAAGTTCTGGAGCTCCAAAAATTATTTCCTTGTATGGTTAAGTAGTATTTGATGGACTTATTCACTAAGAGTTCGAATAATGTCAAAATATTTACCTTAATTCCCTCAAGAAATTCCCAAAGGCGGTTCTGGAAGGTTTTTGTCTTTTTAACCACATTAAATTTACAGGGACTTTTGATATGATTCCAAAGTCAAATGTTAGGTACGTTGAGTACATTTCTGTAGAAATTGGAATTAACCTTTGTAGAGTTACATAACTACTAAGTTGATTTTATTAGTTAATTAACTCTACATAGAATAGTTTAATACCTGATAAATCAACCATAGCTCATAAACTTTTGGGCTCCGGGTGTTTGATAGATATTAGTATGAAGGTCTCCTAGGAGTTTGAATTAAGTCAATACCTATCTTGGTTTGACCTAGGTAAATTCCTAAACTCATATCTGTGATGTTTTTGTTATTTTTACTATGGGAAAAAATAGGAAGCAATTGACTATGGGGCCAGGGTGTCATGCAAGGTACTAATGATAAATTTTAGCACCAAAAGGATTTACATCAAATGGAGTTACTGAACTCACAGAAAGATTTATCTTATAAACAGGACACCTCTAAGTGTTTGATTTAACATAATTACTAAAGTCAACACTTGGACAAGCTAGGGGTACTACATGTTTAAGAAAACATTTTAGAAACCCTAGAAAATTTGGATCTAGGCGTATAAACCTATTTTACATTTTCTTTGGGATTTAAGCCAACAGCCTATGTAGCAGATCTGGTGGGAAAACAAAAAGAAAAAGATAAAAGGGGGCGCCTGGGCTTGATCTGCGGGGGGAATGGGCTGAGCCAGGGGCATTCGGCCCACGGGGGTGCGCTACACGCGGGAGGGGAAATTCAAACCCCTGTCTACGGGGCCCGACGGTCAGAGACTCCTGGCGCCGAAGGGGTATCCGGCATTGTCAGTCTTCCGATCTAAAGAATATCGACGGTCGCGCGCCATCTCCTTCCTCTCGACAGGGTCAGCAAGGTGGAAACCCTAGCTGAGCCCGGGGAGCAGCAGCGCGGCTCACCTGAGGGCGGGAAGGAAACGTGGATTGGACGGGGAGGTGTAGCGGTCGGTGATGAGTCTGGAGAAGGGCAGCATAGTCTTATTTGTCCCCGGGAAGCGCCACGCGAACCTGCGCCAGCGGGGCTTGCGTCGGTGCTCGCCGGAGTTGGTACCTACATGGCTTGGAGCCAAGTGAGAGGGTAGGGTTAGGTAGAGTGTACTGAGACGAGTTGCAGAGTGGTTCATGCAGAAGGGGGGAGTAGAGGAGGGAGTACACATGCCTCATCTTGAAGATGGCCGAGAGGAGTTCTTCCTCATTTCCTGGTTAGGATAAAGTAGGGGAGGAGCTCTAGGTCTCAGGGGAGGTAGGTGGGAGTATGGGGAAACAAATGATGTGGTAGAGGGGGCTCGTGCTGGCCTTTGGCTTTTTTACCCAAGGGACACATGCAATGACTATGGTGGTGGTTTAGGAAAGGAAGACACATGCAATGACTTTGGTGGTGGTTTAGGAAAAGAAGACACATGCAATGAGTCTGGTCGTGGTTTAGGAAAGGAACACACATGCAATGACTCTGGTGGTGGTCTAGGAAAGGAAGACCCATGCAAAATGACTCGGGTGGATACATGTGGTTTAGGAAAAGAAGACACATGCAATGACTCTGGTGGTGGTTTAGGAAAGGAACACACATGAAATAACTCTGGTGGTGGTTTAGCATAAGAAGACACATGCAATGACTCTGTTGGTGGTTTAGGAAAGGAACATACATACAATGAATCTAGTGGTGGTTTACGAAAATACCATGCATGCAATGAATCTGGTGGTGGTTTAGGAAAGGAACACACTTGCAATGACTCTGGTGGTGGCTTAAAAAAGGAACACACATTCAATGACTTTTGTGGTGGTTTAGGAAAAGAAGACACATGCAATGACTCTGGTCGTGGTTTAGTAAAGGGACACACATGCAATGACTCTGTTGGTGGTTCAGGAAAAGAAGACAGATGCAATGACTCTATTGGTGCTTTAGGAAAGGAACACACATGCAATGACTCTGGTGGTAGTTTAAGAAAGGAACACACATCAAATGACACTGGTGGATCCATGTGGTTTACGAAAGAAGACACATGCAATGACTCTGGTGGTGGTTCAAGAAAGGAACACACATGCAATGACTTTGGTGGTGGTTTCGGAAAGGAACACACATGCAATGACTCTGGTGGTTTAGGAAAGGAATACACATGCAATGACTCCGGTGGTAGTTTAGGAAAAGGAAGACACATGCAATGAGTCCGGTGGTGGTTTAGGAAAAGAAGACACATGTAGTGACTCTGGTGCTGGTCTAAGAAAGGAACACACATCAAATGACTCTGGTGGATTAGGAAAGGAACACACATGCAATGACTCTAGTGGTGGTCTAGGAAAGGAAGACACATGCAATTACTCTTGTGGTGGTTTAGGAAAAGAAGATACATGCAATTACTCTGGTGGTGGTTTAGGAAAGGAACACACATGCAATGATTCTAGCTGTGGTTTAGGAAAAGAACACACATGCAATGACTCTGGAGGGTGTTTAATAAAGTAACACACATCCAATGACCCTAGTGGATCCATGTGGTTTAGGAAAAGAAGACACATGCAATGGCTCTGGTGGTGGTTTTGGAAAGGAACACACATGCAATGACTCTAGTGGTGGTTTAGGAAAGGAAGACACATGCAATGACTTTGGTGGTGGTTTAGGAAAAGCTTAGACATGCAATGACTCTGGTGCTGGTTTAGGAAAAGAACACACATGCAATGACTTAGGTGGTGGTTTAGGAAAGGAAGACACATGCAATGACTCTGGTGGTGGTTTAGGAAAGGAACACACATGAAATGACTCTGGTGGTTTAGGAAAGGAACATACACGCAATGACTCTAGTGGTGGTTTAGGAAAGGAAGACACATGCAATGACTCTAGTGGTGGTTTAGGAAAAGAAGATACATGCAATGACTCTGGTGGTGGATTAGGAAAGGAAGACACATGCAATGACTCTGGTGCTGGTTTAGGAAAGGAACACACATACAATGACTCTAGTGGTGGTTTAAGAAAGGAACACACATGAAATGACTCTGGTGGTTTAGGAAAGGAACATACACGCAATGACTCTAGTGGTGGTTTAGGAAAGGAAGACACATGCAATGACTCTAGTGGTGGTTTAGGAAAAGAAGATACATGCAATGACTCTTGTAGGGCCCTCGGATTAATCCTCCGAGAATCCCTGTTATGCATACACCACGATCCCATGTTCAGTTAGTCATGGCACATAACTAACAAGTATCAAAGTAAACATCCATTACTTAAGCGAGTACATGACATACCTTACATTCCATTATGGCTACATCAATAATCACCAGCGGAACTTCATCAAGCGTAGAGCCAGAGCCATGCCTTAACCTACAAGCAGCTGACTGGGAGAATGTCCTAGCTCGCATAGTCATCAACTTCACCTTCTTCTCGATATCTGGCCAAGTTAATAGCCAGGGACAATGCCAGTGAGTACTTTGAATGTACTCGCAAACCACCTTAAGACAATAATAATAACAAGATATATGCAATATGGTTGTGGTAGTATGACGTCTCCAAGAGAGGTTCTTTTCTCACATAGTTTCTCGTGTAGATATAGCATCTACATATCTTTGTTGAGAACCTTTGTAAAACATTTTGGAAAACTTTTTGAAAAGCTTTAGAAAACAATAGGACTGGGTCACCCATTTGTTCCTCCTTCCAGTCGTCGCATGACCAGACTCCTTTCCTTCCTTTCCGACGATCCCATGGTCAAAACATGTATTCCTTCTGACCATCCCATGGTCAATACATTTCGAAAGCCATTGCTTTTTCGAAATCATTTTTGAAATCAAAAACCAGCACCGCTCTACAGCAACCTTCCCAACCGTCCATGACCTTGGACATGGCTATTCGAATAGATTTGCACTGTGGAGAGGTTGTACACTTTACCCACACCATCCGGGTACCCTGCCGTGATATACACCGATCGTGGGTCGAGTAACCGATCAAGACTCTCCTGCTGCCCACTCCAATATAAGTGCCTACCCTATGAGTGTTGTTCCCCTCAACACCGTGATGCCCTATATAGTTTCCTAGCCAACCAGAGCGCTTTTTCCACGTCCCAAGTGTGCGCTTTCAATGAGGGGCTCATAGTAACGCGTGGAGGCCCGTAGACCCTTCATTCCTTCTCCCGGTCGATGTTTTACATCGAACCTGCCAGAGAAGGCCCACCCTCCAAGGATTGTTATATCCCCCTGTAGTAGTTGCGAGGCAGTTTATACCAGAATAGAAAAACATCAAATCCAGCCATGTCCCAATCCAGAGTAATGTGGTTGCACGGGTTAATTGTTCTAGCAAAACTGCAAAGAACCGGATGCGTTTTCATAAACCTTTTTCCTCCATCTTTCCTTCAGCATTTTGTAAAACAAAACCCTTTTTATTTCCTCAAACATCTCTTGGTAGGTCTAACCTCACCAAGGTTTCAACATAAAACATTTTGTAAACTTTTTCGGGGTCTTCCCATCCTATAGCTTTGCTTCGGCTAAATCGGGGTCTCCAAAGGGGTATGGTGTATTACACCATCTTCCATACTAGGGACAAGTAGCTGTCATCGAGGGGGTTGTACTTGGTAGTACCATTGCGTAATGGCTTGGAGGAGCCAAGCCACTCCCAGAGATAAACTCATCATATAATAAAAAAATGAAGTTTCGTAAATAGTAGGTAAAACATGCATAAGTAAAACAATAGGACAAGGCTTATGAGCAAGAAGCTGGCTTGCCTGATGATCAGAAATATGGCAATATATGTCCCTGGACTCTTCTTAGCATACCATAATAATAACCATCTTCTTCTGATCTCCGAGATAATCACAACTATCTTCGTCAGGGAGCACACATGCAAACAAGCAAGAGCACAATCAACACAAGGCATACAAGCATCTTTGCAATACAGAAAACAAACATACAAAAAATCATGAAATTCAGTAGGTTTTGATAGATTAAGGTCATAGCATTCGGAAATGCTTTAATTGCCTTTGTGGATTTGCCGTTGTGATTTATTGTCTAGAAACTACTAAAGAGAGGGGTTTTGGATCAAGGCTCGTTCTGGATGATATCATTGTATACAAATTATTCCATCAGGTAGGTATTGATAAAATGAAACCAACAAAAGTGGTTTCACTATTTTATCCATTACCTTTGATTTTCTAGTGTTAAAAGCTCTAGTTTTAGGAAATAATTCATCAGAAAAGTTCTGGAGCTCCAAAAATTATTTCCTTGTATGGTTAAGTAGTATTTGATGGACTTATTCACTAAGAGTTCGAATAATGTCAAAATATTTACCTTAATTCCCTCAAGAAATTCCCAAAGGCGGTTCTGGAAGGTTTTTGTCTTTTTAACCACATTAAATTTACAGGGACTTTTGATATGATTCCAAAGTCAAATGTTAGGTACGTTGAGTACATTTCTGTAGAAATTGGAATTAACCTTTGTAGAGTTACATAACTACTAAGTTGATTTTATTAGTTAATTAACTCTACATAGAATAGTTTAATACCTGATAAATCAACCATAGCTCATAAACTTTTGGGCTCCGGGTGTTTGATAGATATTAGTATGAAGGTCTCCTAGGAGTTTGAATTAAGTCAATACCTATCTTGGTTTGACCTAGGTAAATTCCTAAACTCATATCTGTGATGTTTTTGTTATTTTTACTATGGGAAAAAATAGGAAGCAATTGACTATGGGGCCAGGGTGTCATGCAAGGTACTAATGATAAATTTTAGCACCAAAAGGATTTACATCAAATGGAGTTACTGAACTCACAGAAAGATTTATCTTATAAACAGGACACCTCTAAGTGTTTGATTTAACATAATTACTAAAGTCAACACTTGGACAAGCTAGGGGTACTACATGTTTAAGAAAACATTTTAGAAACCCTAGAAAATTTGGATCTAGGCGTATAAACCTATTTTACATTTTCTTTGGGATTTAAGCCAACAGCCTATGTAGCAGATCTGGTGGGAAAACAAAAATAAAAAGATAAAAGGGGGCGCCTGATCTGCGGGGGGAATGGGCTGAGCCAGGGGCATTCGGCCCACGGGGGTGCGCTACACGCGGGAGGGGAAATTCAAACCCCTGTCTACGGGGCCCGACGGTCAGAGACTCCTGGCGCCGAAGGGGTATCCGGCATTGTCAGTCTTCCAATCTAAAGAATATCGACGGTCGCACGCCATCTCCTTCCTCTCGACAGGGTCAGCAAGGTGGAAACCCTAGCTGAGCCCGGGGAGCAGCAGCGCGGCTCACCTGAGGGCGGGAAGGAAACGTGGATTGGACGGGGAGGTGTAGCGGTCGGTGATGAGTCTGGAGAAGGGCAGCATAGTCTTATTTGTCCTCGGGAAGCGCCACGCGAACCTGCGCCAGCGGGGCTTGCGTCGGTGCTCGCCGGAGTTGGTACCTACATGGCTTGGAGCCAAGTGAGAGGGTAGGGTTAGGTAGAGTGTACTGAGACGAGTTGCAGAGTGGTTCATGCAGAAGGGGGGAGTAGAGGAGGGAGTACACATGCCTCATCTTGAAGATGGCCGAGAGGAGTTCTTCCTCATTTCCTGGTTAGGATAAAGTAGGGGAGGAGCTCTAGGTCTCAGGGGAGGTAGGTGGGAGTATGGGGAAGCAAATGATGTGGTAGAGGGGGCTCGTGCTGGCCTTTGGCTTTTTTACCCAAGGGACACATGCAATGACTATGGTGGTGGTTTAGGAAAGGAAGACACATGCAATGACTTTGGTGGTGGTTTAGGAAAAGAAGACACATGCAATGAGTCTGGTCGTGGTTTAGGAAAGGAACACACATGCAATGACTCTGGTGGTGGTCTAGGAAAGGAAGACCCATGCAAAATGACTCGGGTGGATACATGTGGTTTAGGAAAAGAAGACACATGCAATGACTCTGGTGGTGGTTTAGGAAAGGAACACACATGAAATGACTCTGGTGGTGGTTTAGCATAAGAAGACACATGCAATGACTCTGTTGGTGGTTTAGGAAAGGAACATACATACAATGAATCTACTGGTGGTTTAGGAAAATACCATGCATGCAATGAATCTGGTGGTGGTTTAGGAAAGGAACACACTTGCAATGACTCTGGTGGTGGCTGAAAAAAGGAACACACATTCAATGACTTTGGTGGTGGTTTAGGAAAAGAAGACACATGCAATGACTCTGGTCGTGGTTTAGTAAAGGGACACACATGCAATGACTCTGTTGGTGGTTCAGGAAAAGAAGACAGATGCAATGACTCTATTGGTGGTTTAGGAAAGGAACACACATGCAATGACTCTGGTGGTAGTTTAAGAAAGGAACACACATCAAATGACACTGGTGGATCCATGTGGTTTACGAAAGAAGACACATGCAATGACTCTGGTGGTGGTTCAAGAAAGGAACACACATGCAATGACTTTGGTGGTGGTTTTGGAAAGGAACACACATGCAATGACTCTGGTGGTTTAGGAAAGGAATACACATGCAATGACTCTGGTGGTAGTTTAGGAAAAAATACACATGCAATGACTCTGGTGGTGGTTTAGGAAAGGAACACACATGCAATGACTCTAGTGGTGGTATAGGAAAAGAATACACATGCAATGAGTCTGCTGGTGGTTTAGGAAAGGAAGACACATGCAACGACTCTGGTGGATCCATGTGGTTTAGGAAAAGAAGACACATGCAATGACTCTGGTGATGGTTTAGTAAAGGAACACACATACAATGATTCTGGTGGTGGTTTAAGAAAGGGACACACATGCAATGACTCTGGTGGTGGTTTAGGAAAAGAAGACACATGCAATGACTCTGGTGGTGGTTTAGGAAAGTAACACACATGCAATAACTCGAGTGGTCGTTTTGGAAAAGAACACACATGCAATGACTCTGGTGGTGGTTTTGGAAAGGAAGACACATGCAATGACACTGGTGGATCCATGTGGTTTAGAGAAAGAAACACATGCAATGACTCTGGTGGTGGTTTAAGAAAGGAACACACATGCATTGACACTGGTGGATCCATGTGGTTTAGGAAAGAAGACACATAAAATGAATCTGGTGGTGATTTAGGAAAGAAAAACACATGCTATGACTCTGGTTGCTGTTTAAGAAAGGAACACACATGGAATGACATTGGTGGATCCATGTGGTTTAGGAAAAGAAGACACATGCAATGAATCTGGTGGTGGTTTTGGAAAGGAAGACACATGCAATGACTCTCGTGGTGGTTTAGGAGAGAAAAACACATGCAATGACTCTTGTTGTGGTTTAAGAAAGGAACACACATGGGATGACATTGGTGGATCCATGTGGTTTAGGAAAATAAGACACATGCAATGACTCTAGTGGTGGTTTTGGAAAGGAACACACATGCAATCACACTAGTGGTGGTTTAGGAAAGGAAGAAACATGCAATGACTCTGGTGGTGATTAAGGAAAGGAAGACACATGTAATGACTCTGGGAGTGGTTTAGGAAAGGAACACACATGCAATGACTCTGGGATCCATGTAGTTTAGGAAAAGAGGGCACATGATGTGGGCTCCCCAGATTATTCGTCCGAGAAATCCCAGTTATGCATATTTCCACGTTCCCATGATCAGTGAGCCATGGAACATAACCCACAGGTATCATTACAACATCCAAAACATAACGAATTACAAGACTTACATAAATGCCATCATGGCTACACCATCCTTAGCAGCAGAATATTATCTTGCGCAAAGGCCAATCGTGCCTCAACCTACAGGCGGCTAACTAGGAAGACGGCCTATCTCGTTGGACGTTACCGAAATCATCTGAAGTCGAACTCTCCCACAAGAATCAATACATCCACCTGGATACAACCACGGCCCACTACCACTGTAGATGGGGGTCCGGATAATCGAACCTAACCTTTCGCTTGTCGGCTCTAGCAAAGGCATGCTTTTCCCTTTGGGTTTGTTCTCCCCGGCAACGAGAATGTGGCTCCCAGCCATAGTCCTGCCTTCCGTACACATGCATACCCAAGCCGCGACTTGGTGTATACCTTAAATCTAGTGACTCCACTTCCTTCCGTACTCCAAGTTATACTGCCCGCGAGAGACCCAATTGTTGCACCGACCTCCTGCCAGTTCAGGCTCACTCTTGCCGAAACAAGCAATAGCCTTTAGATCCGAGATCTAGTAGCGCCTGCCCGGAATTCCAGGGTTCTCTCCCTATAAGCATGAGATAAGTTGCCTCGGCTAATGCGGACATAGTACGAGTTAAGCCTCAGCACTTGGGGTAGTGTGGTTGCACATATAAAAATTGTTCTGGTAAAGGTGTAGAACATCCCATCATATTCTCACTTCTCATCATCGCCATTTCTTTTGCTACAACCTCCGCTTGGAACGATGCCTTTTTCCAAGGGTTTTACCAAAATAGTTTTGAAACATTTGTAGTGGGATAAACTCCAAAACAGTTTATTTTCTCAAAACCGGGGTTTTCCAACGAGGTAGGATGCTAACCATCATACTCTCGATCTAAAGGGATAGAATGGTAGGTACATCGGGGTGGTGCCTCGAAGGACACAAAGTCATAACTTGGAGGAGCCAAGTTACTATCACAGTATTTGTAAAACAAGACATGCAGGTGGATAATGCAATTTATAAAGAGGATACAAAACAGGTAAAATAAAGTAGGACATATATCAAAGTTCCGGAGTGGTGGCTTGCCTGTGGTCAGCAATAAGTCCCTAGACTTCCTCAGATAACCAAGAATACCCAATAATTATATAATAAGAAGTCCCTTCCTTCTTGTCGTCAGATACTCACACTATCGTCGTCATCGGGTATACATGGAAGCAGACAATACCCCAATCAATGCAAGGAGAACAAGCATCAAACCATACAGCAAGCAAACATACTGAACACTACTGAACTTGGGAGGTTTTGGAGAAGTTGGGTTTTATTGGTGTGAATTTACTAGATTGCCACTGTAGTGTTTTCTCTTGGAAGATAGTTGTCAAGGCTAGATATCATGAACTTGGATTGGGGTTCTGAGGTCTGTAGGATACCAATGCGCAAAAGTGATATCCCCAGATAGGTCTTCACAAGACAAAACCACTACAAGTGGTTTCACTTGAATATCAATTTCCTAGATTTAGTTATGCTTTTTAGAGTGGAATAAACTCTAGTTTAAGGAAATAATTTACCAGAAGAGTTCTGGAGCTTCAAACATTATTTCCTTCGATGGTTTGGAAGTATTTGCTGTACTGAACCACCTAGAGTTGGAATCTTGTCAAAATAATTACCAGAATCCCCTCAGGAAATTCCCAAAGCCAGTTCTATAAAGTTTTTCTCTTTTTTACCATATTAATTCTACAGAAGCTATTGGGTTGGTCCCAAGGGCATTTGGTAGGCATTTAAAATACCTTTCTATAGGAATTGGATTCACTCTATTTGGAGTTTTCAAACTCCTGGTGTGATTTATTTAGTGAAAATACAACTCACAAAAGTATTTAAATCACTAAAATTCAACAATAGCTCAATAAATTCTGACCTTCTGCGGTTTGGTAGCTGTTAATACTAGGATCTAATGGGATATGGAATCAGGTCAATACCACACTTGGTTTGGCCTAAAGAATTTACCCAAGGCAGATAAAGGATAATCTTGTTATTTTTCTTAAAGACACACATCTATTCTCCTTGGCATAGGACCTGTGCTGGATGACTGGTTTTTCAAATACCTATCATCAGAGCTTTGTTCCATCTCAAATGGGTAAAGCTAGCACACAGAGGAATTTATTTCGTGGACAAGATACATTTTAGTGGATTAATTGCCAATAAGTAATGGAATCTTTTTTTGGCAGAGGGACAGCTCTTTATGTTGCAGAAAACATGTACAAGCCCTAAGAAAGTTGGATCTGGACAAAATATGGTGGTTTCCATTTTTATTTGGATTTAATCGTAGCAGGAAGTTTCCTAGAAATAATGGATCTGCTAAAAGAAAAAGAAAAAGGGTGCAGTGGGCCGGATCTGGGGAGGTGCTGGGCTGTAGGGGAGGATTCGGCCCACGGCACACGGGGAGACGCGCGGGAGCGGCGCGGTTTGAACCTGACTAATGGGGCCTGCCAGTCAGCGGTGGAGGGTGTCGAAGTTGTATCGGCCAGATCTGGCCATCGGTTTAAGTGGCGATGGACGACGAAGCGTCGTCGTCCAGCTGGGCTCGCCGGCGACGTGAGCTAACCCTAACAGAGGGTGGCGCGGGGCAGGGAGCTCACTAGAGGGCTAGGGGAAGGTCAGGGAGGCTGCAGGGCGACGTGGTAGACGACGACGAGCAGAACGAGGGGGCGGCATGAGGTGGTCTGACGCCGGGAGGTAGCTCGCGCGTCGGATGCCCATGGTGACCTCGTCGGAGCTCAACGCCGATGATGGAGGAGTAGTCCCTGGGAAAAAAGGGAGGTACTGTCAGGTAGAGGAGGAGGAGGGGAACTCGTGAGCTGACATGCAGAGGAAACGGAGTAGGGGAGAAGGAGCCTTGTGGAATTTGGTGAGGAGGCCGAGAGCTCTCCTTCTTCTTCTTTCGAGCAGCTCAGAGCAGGGGAGAGGGAGTGAGTGTTGGGGAGAGTGAGTGGAGGGGTGTGGGTGCAAATGAGGGGCAGGGGGCTCGCTGGGGTGGCCTCTGGCCTATATACCAAGGAGGGAGGGGTAGATGAAGTAAATTACCAATTTGGACATAGTGGAGAAGATTGTTGGCCAGTGATTGGTCCAAGGGTTGATGGGGAGGGGTAGGATTGGTATTTGGTCGTGCTGGATCATATAGGGAGGGGATGGTAGCTGTGGTGATTAATTAGAGTAGATCCTTGTAACATTGTGTTGTCTCTCCCTCTCCACCTACTAGTCCAAGGGTAAAATGTGTAATTGTTGGGGTGGAGCTACAGTGCTAGTCAACCAGGGGTGTGTCCTAGTGGTGAGGATAAGCATTGAGCAAGATTTGATGAAATTTGGAAGTGGTTAGAGTAGTGGTTTGCTTAATTGACAAAACTGATCCAATTGATGGTTATGAGGGAAGTCCAAAAACTTGCATTGGACCAGGGGAGAAAATGGTACTGGTAGATAGATGAGGTAAAGGTAGACTCCTAGGATTTATCTGAGATTTTTAGGTGGGGTTTTAGTCCACTTAAATACATTTACTCAAAAAGGGCAGAAGTGGATTTTATAAGATCTTTAGATAAATTTGCATTGGACAAGGGTGGATTCTGATTTGAGAGGGTCCCGAATGTGGATACTGTAACATCCCAATTTCAGCAACCCTGATTTGCTGTCCAGAATGCAAGAATCAGGGGGTACAAAAACTTTTTCCTGTGCTTTGGTGCAGTGCTTGCTTGTTGTTTGTTTGCACTCGTGCTTATAAAAAGGTATCTTAGGATACTCCTTACCTCACCCTCAGTTAACAAAGGCTATTTACCAAAACTATCCTGGCTCATTTTACATATTCTCAAACGTTCTGGCATTTCAAAAACCTGAGCCAAGATGCCTATGCAACCAAAACTATTTTGGTAGCCTCCATTGACAAAACTATGGAGAGATATATGTAACACAATCTCCTAATGTTTTCAAGACAGAGCACTCAACTTACCTTACTACTAGTTTTTCCCAAATCCTCTTTTCAAAGCAATTGAGTTCTACTCATGGTAGAGATACCAAGGACCCTCCTCTTATTCCAAAACACAACCTCTTCAAAATGTCCCAACCCTACCTCAAGCTAAGCTTGATGGTAACCCTAGAGTAGTTGAATTGTTCATAAGATGAGTTGCCTTGATCTACTGTTTGATGAGTTGCTTTGATCTGCTGTTTGACTTGTTGGCTTAGGAAGTAGGATGAGCCACTCTAGGAGCTCATCACTAGGATCAAGATGCTTCCAAATCATCAACCCCTAAACAAGAATAAGGAGTAGCATGAGATATACTCTCATATGCACAAGTGTAGACAAACAATAAGCAAGCACTGCACCAATGCACAAGAAGAAGTTTTTGTTCCCCCTGATTTTTGCATTTTGGACAACTAATCGGGGTTGCTGAAATTGGGATGTTACACATGCAATGACTTTGGTGGTGGTTTAGGAAAGAAACACACATGCAATGACTCTAGTGGTGGTTTAGGAAAGGAAGACTCATGCAATGACACCGGTGGTGGTTTAGGAAAGGAACACACATTCAATGACTTTGATGTTGGTTTAGGAAAGGAACATGCCTTCAATGACTCTGGTGGTGGTTTAGGAAAGGAACACACATGCAATGACTCTGGTTGTAGTTTAGGAAAATAACACACATGCAATGACTCTGGTGGTTTAGGTTGGAACACACATGCAATGACTCTAGTTGTGGTTTATGAAAGGAATACAAATGCAATGAATTTTGTGCTGGTTTATGAAAACAAGACACATGCAATGATTATGGTCGTGATTTATAAAAGGAACACACATCCAATGACTCTGTTGGTGGTTTAGGAAAGGAAGACACATGCAATGACTCTGGTGGCGGTTTATGAAAGGAAGACACATGCAATGACTCTGGTAGTGGTTTCGGAAAGGAACACACATGCAATGATACTGGTGGATCCAAGTGGTTTAGGGAAAGAACACACATGCAATGACTCTGGTGGTGGTTTAGGAAAGGAAAACACATGCAATGACTCTAGTGGTGGTTTAGGAAAGGAAGACACATGCACTGACTCTGGTGGTGGTTCAAGAAAGGAACACACATTCAATGACTCTGGTGGTGGTTTAGGAAAGGAACACACATGCAATAACTCTGGTGATAGTTTAGGAAAATAACTCACATGCAATGGCTCTGGTGTTGGTTTAGGAAAGGAACAAACATGGAATGACTCTGGTGTTGGTTTAGGAAAGGAACAAACATGCAATGACTCTGGTGGTGGTTTAAGAAAGGAACACACAAGCAATAACACCGATGGATCCATGTGGTTTAGGTAACGAGGCCGCATGAAATGACGCTGGTGGTGGAGGAATGGACACACATGCAATGACTCCGGTGGTGGTTTTGGAAAGGAACACACATGCAATGACTCTGGTGGTGGTTTAGGAAAGGAATACACATGCAATGACTCTGGTGGTGGTTTAGGAAAAGATGACACATGTAATGACTCTGGTGGTGTATTAGGAAAGGAACACACATGCAATGACACTGGTGGATCCAAGTGGTTTAGGAAAAGAAGACACATGCATTGACTCTGGTGGTGGTTTACGAAAGGAAAACACATGCAATTACTCTAGTGGTGGTTTAGGAAAGGAAGACACATGCACTGACTCTAGTGGTGGTTTAAGACTGTAACACACATTCAATGACTCTGGTGGTGGTTTAGGAAAGGAACACACATGCAATGACTCTGGTGATGGTTTAGGAAAATAACACAAATGCAATGACTCTGGTGGTAGTTTAATAAAGGAATACACAAGCAATGACACTGGCGGATCCACGTGGTTTAGGAAACGAAGCCACATGAAATCACTCTAGTGGTGGTTGAGGAATGGAACACACATGCAATGGCTCCGGTGGTGGTTTTGGAAAGGAACACACATGCAATGGCTCCGGTGGTTGTTTTGGAAAGGAACGCACATGCAATGACTCTAGTGGTGGTTTAGGAAAATAACACACATGCAATAAATCTGGTGGTGGTTAAGGAAAGGAAGACACATGCATTGACTCTGGTGGATCCTTGTGGTTTAGGAAAAGAAGACACATGCAATGCCTCTGGTGATGGTTTAGTAAAGGAACACACATGCAATGACTCTGGTGGTGGTTTAAGAAAGGAACACACATGCAATGACTCTGGTGGTGGTTTCGGAAAAGATGACACATGCAATGACTTTGGTGGTGGTTTAGGAAAGTAAAACACATGGAATGACTCTAGTGGTGGTTTAGAAAAAGACCACACATGCAATGACTCTGGTGGTCGTTTTGGAAAGGAAGACACATGCAATGACTCTGGTGGATCCATGTGGTTTATAAAAAGAAGACACATGCAATGACACTGGTGGTGGATTAAGAAAGGAACACACATGCAATAACACTGGTGGATCCATGTGGTTTACGAAAGAAGACACATGCGATGACTATGGTGTTGGTTTAGGAAAGAAACACACATGCAATGACTCTGGTTGTGGTTTAAGAAAGGAACACACATGCAATGACATTGGTTGATCCATGTGGTTTAGGAAAAGAAGACACACGCAATGACTCTGGTGGTGGTTTTGGAAAGGAACGCACATGAAATGACTCTTGTGGTAATTTAGGAAAGTAAGACACATGGAATGACTATGGTGGTGGTTTAGGAAAGAAGACACATGCAATGACTCTAGTGGTGGTTTAGGAAAGGAACACAGATGCAATGACTCTGGTGGTGGTTTAGGAAAGGAAGACACATGCAATGACTCTGGTGGTGATTAACGAAAGGAAGACACATGTAATGACTTTTGGAGTGGTTTAGGAAAGGAACACACATTCGATGACTCTGGTGGTTGTTTAGGAAAGGAACACACATTCAATGACTTTGTTGGTTGTTTAGGAAAGGAACACACATGCAATCGCTCTAGTGGTGGTTTAGGAAAATAACACACATGCAAGGACTCTAGTGGTTTAGGAAGGAACACACATTCAATGAATCTGGTGGTGGTTTACGAAAGGAAGACAAATGCAATGACTCTGGTGGTGGTTTATGAAAAGAAGACACATGCAATGACTCTAGTGCTTGTTTAGAAAAGGAACACACATCCAATGACTCTGTTGGTGGTTTAGGAAAGGAAGACACATGGAATGACTCTGGTGGTGGTTTAGGAAAGGAAGATACATGCAATTACTCATGTAGTGGTTTAGGAAAGGAACACACATGCAATGACTCTAGTGGTGCTTTAGGAAAAGAACACACGTGCACTGACTCTGGTGGTGGTTTAGGAAAGGAAGACACATGCAACGACTCTGGTGGATCCATGTGGTTTAGGAAAAGAAGACACATGCAATGACTCTGGTGATGCTTATGTAAAGGATCACGCATGCAATGACTCAGTTGGTGGTTTAGGAAAAGACGACACATGCAATGACTCTGGTGGTGGTTTAGGAAAAAAAGATACATTCAATGACTCTGGTGGTGGTTTAGGAAAGGAACACACATGCAATAACTCTGTTGATGGTTTAGGAAAATAACTCACATGCAATGGCTCTGGTGTTGGTTTAGGAAAGGAACAAACATGCAATGACACTAGTGGTGGTTTAAGAAAGGAACACACAAGCAATAACACCGGTGGATCCATGTGGTTTAGGTAACGAGGCCACATGAAATGACGCTGGTGGTGGAGGAATGGACACACATGCAATGACTCCGGTGGTGGTTTTGGAAAGGAACACACATGCAATGACTCTGGTGGTGGTTTAGGAAAGGAATACACATGCAATGACTCTGGTGGTGGTTTAGGAAAAGATGACACATGCAATGACTCTGGTGGTGTATTAGGAAAGGAACACACATGCAATGACACTGGTGGATCCAAGTGGTTTAGGAAAAGAAGACACATGCATTGACTCTGGTGGTGGTTTATGAAAGGAAAACACATGAAATGACTCTAGTGGTGGTTTAGGAAAGGAAGACACATGCACTGACTCTGGTGGTGGTTTAAGACAGTAACACACACTCAATGACTCTGGTGGTGGTTTAGGAAAGGAACACACATGCAATGACTCTGGTGATGGTTTAGGAAAATAACACACATGCAATGGCTCTAGTGGTGGTTTAGGAAAGGAACACACATGCAATGACTCTGGTGGTAGTTTAATAAAGGAACACAGAAGCAATGACACTGGCGGATCCATGTGGTTTAGGAAACGAAGCCACATGAAATCACTCTAGTGGTGGTTGAGGAATGGAACACACATGCAATGGCTCCGGCGGTGGTTTTGGAAAGGAACACACATGCAATGGCTCCGGTGGTTGTTTTGGAAAGGAACGCACATGCAATGACTCTAGTGGTGGTTTAGGAAAAGAACACACATGCAATAAATCTGGTGGTGGTTAAGCAAAGGAAGACACATGCATTGACTCTGGTGGATCCTTGTGGTTTAGGAAAAGAAGACACATGCAATGACTCTGGTGATGGTTTAGTAAAGGAACACACATGCAATGACTCTGGTGGTGGTTTAAGAAAGGAACACACATGCAATGACTCTGGTGGTGGTTTCGGAAAAGATGACACATGCAATGACTTTGGTGGTGGTTTAGGAAAGTAAAACACATGGAATGACTCTAGTGGTGGTTTAGAAAAAGACCACACATGCAATGACTCTGGTGGTCGTTTTGGAAAGGAAGACACATGCAATGACTCTGGTGGATCCATGTGGTTTAGAAAAAGAAGACACATGCAATGACACTGGTGGTGGATTAAGAAAGGAACACACATGCAATAACACTGGTGGATCCATGTGGTTTACGAAAGAAGACACATGCGATGACTATGGTGTTGGTTTAGGAAAGAAACACACATGCAATGACTCTGGTTGTGGTTTAAGAAAGGAACACACATGCAATGACATTGGTTGATCCATGTGGTTTAGGAAAAGAAGACACACGCAATGACTCTGGTGGTGGTTTTGGAAAGGAACGCACATGAAATGACTCTTGTGGTAATTTAGGAAAGTAAGACACATGGAATGACTATGGTGGTGGTTTAGGAAAGAAGACACATGCAATGACTCTAGTGGTGGTTTAGGAAAGGAACACAGATGCAATGACTCTGGTGGTGGTTTAGGAAAGGAAGACACATGCAATGACTCTGGTGGTGATTAACGAAAGGAAGACACATGTAATGACTTTTGGAGTGGTTTAGGAAAGGAACACACATTCGATGACTCTGGTGGTTGTTTAGGAAAGGAACACACATTCAATGACTTTGTTGGTTGTTTAGGAAAGGAACACACATGCAATCGCTCTAGTGGTGGTTTAGGAAAATAATACACATGCAAGGACTCTAGTGGTTTAGGAAGGAACACACATTCAATGAATCTGGTGGTGGTTTACGAAAGGAAGACAAATGCAATGACTCTGGTGGTGGTTTATGAAAAGAAGACACATGCAATGACTCTAGTGCTTGTTTAGAAAAGGAACACACATCCAATGACTCTGTTGGTGGTTTAGGAAAGGAAGACACATGGAATGACTCTAGTGGTGGTTTAGGAAAGGAAGACACATGCAATTACTCATGTAGTGGTTTAGGAAAGGAACACACATGCAATGACTCTAGTGGTGCTTTAGGAAAAGAACACACGTGCACTGACTCTGGTGGTGGTTTAGGAAAGGAAGACACATGCAACGACTCTGGTGGATCCATGTGGTTTAGGAAAAGAAGACACATGCAATGACTCTGGTGATGCTTAAGTAAAGGATCACGCATGCAATGACTCAGTTGGTGGTTTAGGAAAAGACGACACATGCAATGACTCTGGTGGTGGTTTAGGAAAAAAAGATACATTCAATGACTCTGGTGGTGGTTTAGGAAAGGAACACACATGCAATAACTCTGTTGATGGTTTAGGAAAATAACTCACATGCAATGGCTCTGGTGTTGGTTTAGGAAAGGAACAAACATGCAATGACACTAGTGGTGGTTTAAGAAAGGAACACACAAGCAATAACACCGGTGGATCCATGTGGTTTAGGTAACGAGGCCACATGAAATGACGCTGGTGGTGGAGGAATGGACACACATGCAATGACTCCGGTGGTGGTTTTGGAAAGGAACACACATGCAATGACTCTGGTGGTGGTTTAGGAAAGGAATACACATGCAATGACTCTGGTGGTGGTTTAGGAAAAGATGACACATGCAATGACTCTGGTGGTGTATTAGGAAAGGAACACACATGCAATGACACTGGTGGATCCAAGTGGTTTAGGAAAAGAAGACACATGCATTGACTCTGGTGGTGGTTTATGAAAGGAAAACACATGAAATGACTCTAGTGGTGGTTTAGGAAAGGAAGACACATGCACTGACTCTGGTGGTGGTTTAAGACAGTAACACACACTCAATGACTCTGGTGGTGGTTTAGGAAAGGAACACACATGCAATGACTCTGGTGATGGTTTAGGAAAATAACACACATGCAATGGCTCTAGTGGTGGTTTAGGAAAGGAACACACATGCAATGACTCTGGTGGTAGTTTAATAAAGGAACACATAAGCAATGACACTGGCGGATCCATGTGGTTTAGGAAACGAAGCCACATGAAATCACTCTAGTGGTGGTTGAGGAATGGAACACACATGCAATGGCTCCGGCGGTGGTTTTGGAAAGGAACACACATGCAATGGCTCCGGTGGTTGTTTTGGAAAGGAACGCACATGCAATGACTATAGTGGTGGTTTAGGAAAAGAACACACATGCAATAAATCTGGTGGTGGTTAAGGAAAGGAAGACACATGCATTGACTCTGGTGGATCCTTGTGGTTTAGGAAAAGAAGACACATGCAATGACTCTGGTGATGGTTTAGTAAAGGAACACACATGCAATGACTCTGGTGGTGGTTTAAGAAAGGAACACACATGCAATGACTTTGGTGGTGGTTTCGGAAAAGATGACACATGCAATGACTTTGGTGGTGGTTTAGGAAAGTAAAACACATGGAATGACTCTAGTGGTGGTTTAGAAAAATACCACACATGCAATGACTCTGGTGGTCGTTTTGGAAAGGAAGACACATGCAATGACTCTGGTGGATCCATGTGGTTTAGAAAAAGAAGACACATGCAATGACACTGGTGGTGGATTAAGAAAGGAACACACATGCAATAACACTGGTGGATCCATGTGGTTTACGAAAGAAGACACATGCGATGACTATGGTGTTGGTTTAGGAAAGAAACACACATGCAATGACTCTAGTTGTGGTTTAAGAAAGGAACACACATGCAATGACATTGGTTGATCCATGTGGTTTAGGAAAAGAAGACACACGCAATGACTCTGGTGGTGGTTTTGGAAAGGAACGCACATGAAATGACTCTTGTGGTAATTTAGGAAAGTAAGACACATGGAATGACTATGGTGGTGGTTTAGGAAAGAAGACACATGCAATGACTCTAGTGGTGGTTTAGGAAAGGAACACAGATGCAATGACTCTGGTGGTGGTTTAGGAAAGGAAGACACATGCAATGACTCTGGTGGTGATTAACGAAAGGAAGACACATGTAATGACTTTTGGAGTGGTTTAGGAAAGGAACACACATTCGATGACTCTGGTGGTTGTTTAGGAAAGGAACACACATTCAATGACTTTGTTGGTTGTTTAGGAAAGGAACACACATGCAATCTCTCTAGTGGTGGTTTAGGAAAATAACACACATGCAAGGACTCTAGTGGTTTAGGAAGGAACACACATTCAATGAATCTGGTGGTGGTTTACGAAAGGAAGACAAATGCAATGACTCTGGTGGTGGTTTATGAAAAGAAGACACATGCAATGACTCTAGTGCTTGTTTAGAAAAGGAACACACATCCAATGACTCTGTTGGTGGTTTAGGAAAGGAAGACACATGGAATGACTCTGGTGGTGGTTTAGGAAAGGAAGATACATGCAATTACTCATGTAGTGGTTTAGGAAAGGAACACACATGCAATGACTCTAGTGGTGCTTTAGGAAAAGAACACACGTGCACTGACTCTGGTGGTGGTTTAGGAAAGGAAGACACATGCAACGACTCTGGTGGATCCATGTGGTTTAGGAAAAGAAGACACATGCAATGACTCTGGTGATGCTTAAGTAAAGGATCACGCATGCAATGACTCAGTTGGTGGTTTAGGAAAAGACGACACATGCAATGACTCTGGTGGTGGTTTAGGAAAAAAAGATACATTCAATGACTCTGGTGGTGGTTTAGGAAAGGAACACACATGCAATAACTCTGTTGATGGTTTAGGAAAATAACTCACATGCAATGGCTCTGGTGTTGGTTTAGGAAAGGAACAAACATGCAATGACACTAGTGGTGGTTTAAGAAAGGAACACACAAGCAATAACACCGGTGGATCCATGTGGTTTAGGTAACGAGGCCACATGAAATGACGCTGGTGGTGGAGGAATGGACACACATGCAATGACTCCGGTGGTGGTTTTGGAAAGGAACACACATGCAATGACTCTGGTGGTGGTTTAGGAAAGGAATACACATGCAATGACTCTGGTGGTGGTTTAGGAAAAGATGACACATGCAATGACTCTGGTGGTGTATTAGGAAAGGAACACACATGCAATGACACTGGTGGATCCAAGTGGTTTAGGAAAAGAAGACACATGCATTGACTCTGGTGGTGGTTTACGAAAGGAAAACACATGCAATGACTCTAGTGGTGGTTTAGGAAAGGAAGACACATGCACTGACTCTGGTGGTGGTTTAAGACAGTAACACACATTCAATGACTCTGGTGGTGGTTTAGGAAAGGAACACACATGCAATGACTCTGGTGATGGTTTAGGAAAATAACACACATGCAATGGCTCTAGTGGTGGTTTAGGAAAGGAACACACATGCAATGACTCTGGTGGTAGTTTAATAAAGGAACACACAAGCAATGACACTGGCAGATCCATGTGGTTTAGGAAACGAAGCCACATGAAATCACTCTAGTGGTGGTTGAGGAATGGAACACACATGCAATGGCTCCGGTGGTGGTTTTGGAAAGGAACACACATGCAATGGCTCCGGTGGTTGTTTTGGAAAGGAACGCACATGCAATGACTCTAGTGGTGGTTTAGGAAAAGAACACACATGCAATGACTCTGGTGGTGGTTAAGGAAAGGAAGACACATGCATCGACTCTGGTGGATCCTTGTGGTTTAGGAAAAGAAGACACATGCAATGACTCTGGTGATGGTTTAGTAAAGGAACACACATGCAATGACTCTGGTGGTGGTTTAAGAAAGGAACACACATGCAATGACTCTGGTGGTGGTTTCGGAAAAGATGACACATGCAATGACTTTGGTGGTGGTTTAGGAAAGTAAAACACATGGAATGACTCTAGTGGTGGTTTAGAAAAAGACCACAGATGCAATGACTCCGGTGGTCGTTTTGGAAAGGAAGACACATGCAATGACTCTGGTGGATCCATGTGGTTTAGAAAAAGAAGACACATGCAATGACTCTGGTGGTGGATTAAGAAAGGAACACACATGCAATAACACTGGTGGATCCATGTGGTTTAGGAAAGAAGACACATGCGATGACTATGGTGTTGGTTTAGGAAAGAAACACACATGCAATGACTCTGGTTGTGGTTTAAGAAAGTAACACACATGCAATGACACTGGTTGATCCATGTGGTTTAGGAAAAGAAGACACACGCAATGACTCTCGTGGTGGTTTTGGAAAGGAACGCACATGAAATGACTCTTGTGGTAATTTAGGAAAGTAAGACACATGGAATGACTATGGTGGTGGTTTAGGAAAGAAGACACATGCAATGACTCTAGTGGTGGTTTAGGAAAGGAACACAGATGCAATGACTCTGGTGGTGGTTTAGGAAAGGAAGACACATGCAATGACTCTGGTGGTGATTAACGAAAGGAAGACACATGCAATGACTTTTGGAGTGGTATAGGAAAGGAACACACATTCGATGACTCTGGTGGTTGTTTAGGAAAGGAACACACATTCAATGACTTTGGTGGTTGTTTAGGAAAGGAACACACATGCAATCGCTCTATTGGTGGTTTAGGAAAATAACACACATGCAAGGACTCTAGTGGTTTAGGAAGGAACACACATGCAATGAATCTGGTGGTGGTTTACGAAAGGAAGACAAATGCAATGACTCTGGTGGTGGTTTATGAAAATAAGACACATGCAATGACTCTAGTGCTTGTTTAGAAAAGGAACACACATCCAATGACTCTGTTGGTGGTTTAGGAAAGGAAGACACATGGAATGACTCTGGTGGTGGTTTAGGAAAGGAAGATACATGCAATTACTCATGTAGTGGTTTAGGAAAGGAACACACATGCAATGACTCTAGTGGTGCTTTAGGACAAGAACACACATGCACTGACTCTGGTGGTTGTTTAGGAAAGGAAGACACATGCAACGACTCTGGTGGATCCGTGTGGTTTAGGAAAAGAAGACACATGCAATGACTCTGGTGATGGTTAAGTAAAGGATCACACATGAAATGACTCAGTTGGTGGTTTAGGAAAATATGACACATGCAATGACTCTGGTGGTGGTTTAGTAAAGGAACACACATGCAATGACTCTGGTGGTGGTTTAAGAAAGGAACACACATGCAATGACTCTCGTGCTGGTTTAGGAAAATATGACACATGCAATGACTCTGGTGGTGGTTTATGAAAGGAAGACACATGCAACGACTCTGGTGGATCCTTGTGGTTTAGGAAAATAAGACACATGCAATGACTCTGGTGATGGTTTAGTAAAGGAACACACATGCAATGACTCTGTATAACTACCTCGGTGAATTACGCTCTTAGTTACATGCCTGGATGAACGAAAGTGGTTAAAATAGTATGGCGGGGCCCAGGGCCACTCACAGTAGACCTTTCGGCCGTCCTAGCCACTTTCATACATCGGGACAAGAACGAGCGGCGTAATCGGCAGGCGAAGGGATCAACTACATACACAAATGAGTATGTATGCAAGCCACATACAACAGTCCTCAGAGCCATTCCATCTAAAAGAAATAGAAATATTGCAACGCCATACGGCAAGATCCAAATATCCTAGATAGAGATAATAATTTAGGATAGCTCCTCATATAGCACACATAAGAGTATCAGGCGGAAGCAGAAAACAAGATCCGAGTATGGATAAGAAGCAAATCGGCATAAGATGCCACATAAATAAACACATCCCGCCCACAGATCCCACGGATCCCCGTTCCCGGAATCTCTACACCATCATCTGTCTCTTCCACCCAGTATCCATCTTGCGGGTACACCTGTTCATCTGAATCAAACAATTTATCGTGTGAGATCCTAGGGGTACTCAGCAAGTCTTGATGCCGCTAAAGGGGACACAACCTAGGGTGACGCAATTGCAGCAAAAGATAATAGCTAACAATTCTATAGATACTCGCTAACCTTCCGCCTAACCAATGATAGATGGAAGTCCGTGAATTAAGAACAACAGTTATAATAGTATAATTAACAGATCCATCCTCCTCCTCGCTTACCAATAAGGAAGCGGACGAACAATCCCCATCATCCGTTGGCAGTTTTATTAACCATTCCATGAGTATTGCACTTTTTACTAGTCAAGTACTTAGTCAAATTAAAAGCGGTACTTTAGTTATACTTGTCTATGATCGAGAAACTGTGCTCCAAGTCGTCCATAACCGCGGACATGGCTTTCAGAAAGATTTACCCTGCAGGGGTGCACGAATAGCAACACACACTCGATCAACCTCGGAAAAACCAAATCAAAACCCAACGAGGCATTCACGACAAAGCAATCATAGGATTCAGAAATATTTCAGGGGGCCACCCCAATAAGCTACCCGCAACGAAGTTGTTCGGCTCCGAGACGGACCCAGGGTTTGCGACGAAGGCTGTAAACGACTAGGAACCCGAAAATATGACTGGGCTTGTCGATACCGCGAAAACGTGGCGCGATCCAAAACAGTACAGGTGCTCCTCGCACAATCTTAAATAAAGCAGTAACATGGCATAAGTACATGATAATAATAAAGCCCCAAACTAATTGTGGCCCCAAGAAATAAGACGGAATCAAGCTCTGGCTCAGGGGGGTCCATAAGGCCTCGCGGATGTGGATAGTGCGAATAGTCAAGGAACAGGAATCAAGTACTCGGGGTCCTGCGGGACACAAGTGAGCATGAAAAACCAAATAGCAGATATTGCTCACCGGTGCCTCTTTCATTAGTTATCCCATTACTACTCAGGTTAAGTTGTTTAGGTACCTCGTTATTCATCCGACTCTCACATACCCTACACATGTTTTTCTACGACTCGCATGGCTCAAACAACTCCTGTAGTAATGGCTCATGGGATGGAGGAACAAGCTTCGGTGGGGTTTTAAAAGTAAAGGCTATGCAGTACTTGGGATTCAATTTAATGCAATCGCGACTCAATGATGCAAGAATAAGATAGAGGCAATAGGTACTGTATGTATGCAAGCATGTGGTAGTGCTTGCCTGGTAGTTCAGTTGAAGCGAGAGATGGATCTGGGTAGTACTCCTGTGATTCCTGGTAATTCTCCTGCTGGGCGTCTATTCGAAGAACAACCAAACAAACAAGGGACAACATAAATAAAGTGCACAACATATGAATTAAAATGCGACAAGAAAACAAGCATGCCATGATGAATGATGCACAATTTACATGGCATTAAAGTAGCATGGCAAAGGGTAGGTGTGGATACCAGAAATCAAGCATTTTATTATTTATTTAACCCGGTTTTATTGCTGTAAACAGTTCATACTTGTAAGAATGACATGATGCATGCTTCAATCCAGAACAAGGACTGCTTAGATAGAACGGGCTCGTCGCGCTGATCGATTTAGACATATTATTTGTCAAATTTGGAGTTGTAGAATTAAAGTTATTAATTTATTAAGAAAAGGGCATTTTATTTTAATTTTAATCATCTCGAAATTTTTAAGTGTTCCAATAATATTTTGAAGGGCATATTTGAATTCCTGACATTTTTCTAATTCAAAAACATATATTATTTGTATTATTTGGATTTGTATTTTAAAAGTTATTTAAATCTGATTTGAATTTGAATTTAAATCAATTTTTAAAAAGGTTTAATTAAAACAGACAACAGAAAAGCTTTTGTCACCCAGCCTGACCCAGCCATAGCCACTGACGGGTGGGCCAGCTGCTGGCAGGGCACACGCACGGAAAAACTTTTCACACCAGAGCCCTGCCTAGCCCGTGCGACTGCGAGGTTGGACCAACCGGCCGAGGCCCACGTGACAGTGAAGAACTCGCAGAGGCTGGCAGGTGGGACCGAGCTAGAGCACGGGTTAAGATAATAAGAGGCTGGGGGGTTTTCTGAAAGAAGGCCACAGCGGCTGACAGGTGGGGCTAGCGAGGAGCGCGGGTTGAGCAGATAAAAAGCTAGGGGGGTTTTCTGCAAAACGCGCGCCGGCACTGTGCTTCTATTTCCTCTGAACTATATGACGGAAAACGACGCGCGGCGCAGCGAGGTGGGGGGGTCGAACTCGCGACCTGGCGTGCGCGGGCGGCAGCGGTTACCGCTGGGCTGGGGAGGGGTTGTTGTCTGGGAGCGGCTGTGCGGCTAAGTGACGTTCTAGACGGCGCGAGCACATGCAGACACAGCGAGCGGCGGCGCACCGAGGGCGTTCGACACAACGCCTGGCGCAGCTAGGGCTTTATGGCGGAGCGGGTGTTGTCTAGGAGGTGGAAGGGCTTACCGCGGGGAGGTTGCTGGCGTCAGATCGGGGCGAGGCGCGGTGGACTGACGACGAGGCTCGCGAGCCGGAAAACTAGGGTTTCCGCAGGGCGTCGACGTGCTGGCGGTGCTGGCGCTCCTTGTCCTCGTCGGCGCGTGCAAGGCGATATAGAGGAGCGTCCACGATCTCCCTGACCACCCCCACGTCGTGCTGGCCGGCTAGAACGAAGGGGGCGACGCGGTGCTGGCGGTGACCGGCGGCAGGTCCTGGCGACGATGGATAAGAAGGGAAGGAGAGGGCAGGCGCGAGGCGGATCTGGGCGATGCAGGAGAGCCGCGTGGATGAGGGAAAGCAAGAGAGAGGGAGGAGATGGCGTGTGGGCACGGGGCAGGGAAAAGTAGCCTCGGCTCTTTCCTCCTTCTCCCTGGTCACGTGGTCGAGCTGGGGCTCGACCTGGGCAGCCAGGCAGGGCAGGGAGAGGGGCTGCAGGTGGGGATGGTGTGGGTTAGCAGCTGGGTGGGGCTGGCACGGCGGTAGAGAGAGAGAGAAGGGAGGGGGTAGCTCGGGTTAGCTAGGTGGGGCTCGGGTTAGGGTTTTGGTTAGGGTTAGGGTATGGGTAGCTGGGGTGTGGGCTAGGGAGAGAGGGTGGCCAGGTGGTCATCATGGTAGAGAGAGTGGTAGAGAGAGAGGTGAGGTTGAGGTTAGGGTTTAGTGTAGAATTAGGGTTAGAGGAATAAATAGAGAGAGGAAAATTAAGTTAGATTTTTACTAGGTGGTTTAGGTTTTAAAATGTGTTTATGAGATCAACCAAGAGGTAGAGTGAGGCTTGATTAAGTTAAGATGAGGTGACGGAGAACTCAAGAAAAGAGAAAGAAAAGGTTTATGGGAAGAGGCCTCATTTGGATCATGCATGGAGAAATAAAATAAAAGAAAAATGATGTGGATGGGAATATGGGGATGGTGGAAGGGATGGAGATGATCCACAAGGAAAAGATGCAATAAAACAAAAGGAAATCCAATGAGATAAAAGGTGGTGATGAAGGTTGCATGGCCCATGCAAAATAATAAATGCCATGATTTATTTTGTGAGAACAAAAATAATGATATGTCATTATTCTAATGCATTCCCCAGAAGTGGAGAAAAAGGCCAAGCAAAGAAATGTTAGACTTGGATCCACCCCAACCCACATGAGCTAGAATAATTATCAAAAGGAAAAGAAATACAAGCTCATGGTTAATGGGATGGTGCAGTTATAAGGTGGTGAAAAGAAAAGATAATGGAGGTGAATAAAAGATATGCCCCCAACACAACTTGGGCATTTAAACAATATATCAATAACCAAAAACAATATCAAGAGGCAAATACAATTAATAATTCATATGAGAGATGAACCAAAAGAAAAGGGGTTTTATATGATGCTCAAATGCAAGGTGGCATGATGACATGAGCATGATATAATTATGATGCAACAATTATATATAGGAAGTAGCCAATATCTTACTAGACCAAGTAGCATTACAATTGTTAGACAATTGGGATGCTACAACTCTCCCCCACTAAACAGGAATCTCGCCCCGAGATTCTAGGAAGAAGAAGAAGACTCAAAGAGGGTAGGATACTTGGCACAGAGCTCATCTTCACGTTCCCAAGTGGCTTCATCAACGGAATGGTGCGACCACTGGACCTTGTAGAACTTGATGGACTTGTTGCGAGTCCTTCTTTCTGCGACTTCAAGAATTTTTGTGGGGTGTTCTTGATAAGACAGATCTTCTTGGAGATTAATGAGTTCATGGTCCACGGTCCTGCCGGGATCCTTGAAGCACTTCTTGAGTTGAGAGATGTGGAAAACATCATGGACTTTGAGTTGTTTAGGGAGCTCAAGAGCATAAGCAACTTCTCCTCTTCTTCCACGAATTTTGAAAGGACCGATGTATCTAGGAGCCAGCTTTCCTTTGATACCAAAGCGGTGCGTGCCTCTCATGGGAGTGACACGAGGTAAACGAGATCACCAGGGACATACTCCATGTCGGTGTGCTTTCTGTCATAATTGCTCTTCTGGCGACTTTGAGAAATCTTCAGATTTTCAAGAATGATGTGAACTTTCTCCTCCACTTGAGTTACAATGTCGGGGCCAAACAATATTCTTTCACCTGCGCCCGACCAACCAATCGGAGTTCTGCATTTGCGACCATAGAGAACCTCAAATGGTGCCATCTTTAGACTTTTCTGGAAGCTGTTGTTGTAAGAGAATTCAGCATAAGGAAGACATTCTTCCCACTTCATGCCGAAAGAGATAACGCAAGCACGGAGCATATCTTCCAGAATCTGATTGATCCTTTCAACTTGTCCTTGCGACTGAGGGTGGTAAGCTGTGCTGAAGTTTAGTTTTGTTCCCAAAGCATTTTGGAAACTTCCCCAGAACTTGGAAGTGAAGATACTTCCACGGTCTAAACTGATCTCAAGAGGAACTCCATACAGAGAGACAATTCTGTTGATATAGAGCTCAGCCAACTGAATTGCAGAAATTGTTTCCTTGACTGAAAAGAAGTGAGCTACTTTGGAAAGCTTGTCAATGACAACCAAGATTGCATTGTTGCCCTTCTGCGACCTTGGAAAACCAGTGATGAAGTCCATCTCTACTTTCTCCCATTTCCATTCCGGAGGCTTCAATGGCTGTAGAAGACCGGACGGTTTCTGATGGACAGCTTTAACACTTCGACAGACATCACACTCTGAGACATACTTGGCACAATATCGTTTCAAACCAGGCCACCAATATTGTGTTTTCAAGTCCATGTACATCTTAGTGCTGCCAGGGTGGATAGAAAGAACAGAATCATGCGCCTCCTTGAGAACTTGCTCTCTTAACCCCGGGTAGTTCGGAACAAACATCCGGTGTTCAAAGAAAAGAGTGCCTTGGTCATCTATGTGGAAAGACTCATACTTCGGAAGTTGAATGTTCGAGATGATCTTTTTAGTGTAAGGATCACCAAGCTGAATGGAACGTACCTTTTCTTCCAAGAGAGGTGTTGCTAGAAGGTTCAGAAGATAACCTTGATCCACAATTTCAAGGTTGAGTTTGCGGAATTCCTCGCACAAGAGAGGCTGTTGTTCTTCCACCATGAGATTGTTGACATAAGCTTTTCGGCTGAGAGCATCGGCCATGACATTGGCTTTGCCCGGAGTGTAGTTGATGGTCAAATCGAAATCATTGATTGTTTCAATCCACCTCCTCTGACGAAGGTTGAGATCAGGCTGTGTGAATATATACTTCAGACTCTTGTGATCAGAAAAGATCTCACAACGGTTGCCAAGCAAGTAATGCCTCCATACTTTCCAAGCAAAGACAACTGCTGCGAGTTCGAGGTCATGTGTAGGATAGTTGATCTCATGCGTCTTCAACTGATGAGATGCATAAGAAACAACTTGTTTTTCTTGCATAAGGACCGCACCCAGTCCTTGCAATGAGGCATCATAGAATATCTGGAAGGGTTTTGATGTATCTGGAGGAACCAAGACTGGTGTGGAAGTGAGCTTCTCTTTGAGTGTTTCAAAGCTTGCTTGACATGCAGGAGTCCAAAGGTATTTCTTGCCTTTCTTGAGGAGATCGGTAAGAGGCTTCGCAATCTTTGAGAAGTTTTGAACGAAGTGACGATAGTAACTGGCCAAACCAAGGAAACTCCGGACTTCTTTGACATTTATGGGCGGAAGCCAGTCCATAATTGTCTTAATAGTTTCTGGGTTGACGGCAATGCCCTTGGCAGAGATGACATGACCAAGGTAGGTGACTTGAGGCAGCCAAAACTCACACTTGGAGAACTTTGCATACAGGCGGTTCTCATGAAGCTTGTTTAGGACACACCGAAGGTGTTCTTCATGTTCTTCTTTTGACTTAGAATAGACTAGAATGTCATCCAGATAGACTACAACGAACTTATCAAGATACTCCATGAAAACCGAGTTCATAAGCCTCGAGAAGGCGGCAGGTGCGTTGGTGAGACCAAAAGACATGACCGTGTACTCATACAGGCCATAGTGGGTGGTGAATGCTGTTTTGGGAACATCTTCCTTGCGAATCTTGATTTGATGATAACCACTTCTCAAATCAAGCTTAGAGAATACCACAACTCCAGCTAGCTGATCGAAGAGATCATTAATCCGTGGAAGGGGATATTTATTCTTTATTGTTTTAGCATTGAGTGCCCGATAGTCAACACAAAGTCTTTCAGTCTTATCTCGCTTCTTCACAAAGATGGTTGGACTACCCCAAGAAGAAGTACTGTGCTGAATGAAACCCAACTTCTCTTGTTCATCCAACTGACGTTTGAGTTTAGCCAACTCAGCAGGACCCATTTTATATGGCCGCTTGGAGATAGGAGCGGTACCAGGTTCAAGTTCAATGACAAACTCAACCTCACGATCCGGAGGCATACCTGGGAACTCTTCAGGAAAGACATCTAGAAACTCACAGACTACAGGAACACTTTGAATACCTTCCATAGCATCATCATTCAGAGCCGCCAAATAATAAAGCTGTATTGCGGGAGTCAGACTTGGAGAATAGACTATATGGCCTTCAGGAATTTTCAGAGAAACCGAACGTTCAGCACAATCAATCACAGCTGCATTTGCTGTCAACCAATCCATGCCCAAGATAACATCAATATCAGAATTGCCCAGAATAATTAAGGAAGCCAGAAACGAAGAGGCACCAATATCAATTTGATTGTCACGGCTGATTTTAGAAGCCCTCATGTTTGAACCAGGAGATTGCACCATAAGGCGAGTTGGTAAAGCATCAGAAGGTAACCCATTACTCTCCTCAAACTTGTATGACACGAAAGAATGTGAAGCACCAGAATCAAATAAAACTCGTGCAGGAACTGAGTTAACAGAAAGCATACCCATGATAACTCTAGGTGCATGCTCAGCTTGAGCGACGTTGACACAGTTGACACGAGCAACCCTAGACCCAAGCTTGGTGTTGATGTTGAGAGCCCGAGGTGGAGGTGCACGAATCATAGGAGAACTTGCTGCAGGTCTTGGAGGTGGTGGTGGAAGAGCTTTGTTGTTCATAGGACAATTCCAGTGCTGATGCCCAGTGTTTCCACAAGTATAGCAAGCACCAGGTGGACGTGGAGCAACGTAGCCAGGGACTCCGCCAGGCGCTCCAGGGTAGTTGTGGTTGTAGCCCCTGGGAGCCGCAGTGAAGGAGTTTGGTGGCCTTGGTGCGTAGCTTGACAGTCTTGGTGGAGCAGGGAGCGACGGTGGGGTGTTAGGAACCCAGACACGACGCTTAGAAGGAGCTGTCATAGCAGAAGAGCTTGCTGTATCACGGCTGTGTTTCTTTGACTCCTCAAACACTCGCTTACTTGCTTCTTCCTGCAGAGCTATGTGTTGGAGTTCCAGAAAAGATGCCGGCCTTGCATGAGTGATAGCATATTTGATGGAAGCATTGAGGCCTTGCCGAAACCTCTTTTGCTTCTTCTTGTCATCATAGATCTCATCGCCACCATAACGAGAAAGGTTCATGAAGTTTCTGATGTAGGTATTGACATTGTCAGTGCCCTGCTTGAGGTTGAGAAACACTTCCTTCATCATTTCCATGACAATTTCTGACAGATATTGCTCTTTGAAAGCAGTAGTGAATTGCTCCCAAGTAGGCTGAAAACTAGAGAGATCTGCCTTGAGGTAATTTTCCCACCACAGAGCTGCATCTCCCTTCAGAAGGTGAGTGGCACATTTGACCCATTCTTGCTCGGGAACATCCGCAGTCATTAGCAACCTTGACACTTCATGAAGCCAATCATCCGCATCAAGTGGCTGATCAGACACCTCAAATTGGCGTGGGTTGAACTTGAGAAAACTCTTGATGTCTCCTCGCTTGGGAGGTGGAGGTAGCGGAACAAACTCATTCTTCCTCACGCTTTCCTCGAAGCGCTGCTGGTTCTGCTGCATAGTTCCCAAAGCATTTGCAATACTTTCCAAAGCAGCCCCAAGTTCAGGTGGTATGTCCTCCTCAGAACGGCGTGGTGGTGCCATCCTGTGATTGATATAAAACACAAGTGAGTAATATAATGGAGAATGATAATAATCCAAAATAGTACAAAAATGGAATTAATCAAGATTAAAGGATGCAATTCACTGAGATGATATTAAAATATCAACAAAGTTCAAGGCAACTAGAAGATATTAAGCATAACGCACACGACTGAACAAGGAGTGTGGTACACAACTAACAAAGAAAAAATTTCCGCAAATTTCGGCATTAAAATACCACTATATGCGCAAAACCAATTAACGCATCAAGATTAGTAACTCTACTAATTCAATATACAAGAGCAAATGATAACACTGGTGGTATGGTCGCGACTCCATCCCGCACTCAAATCATTACTCCGCACATGAATAAGTGAAACACATATCCCAATACCTTCTTTTAAGATGAACCTAAAGATTGGTAACTACGAAAAAGAACACCCCAACAAGATAACGTCGGATAACAAAGAATAAGATAGATTGCATCGGTATACAACGAATCAGAATAGATCGCGTCGGTTTACAAAGGCCTGCCGGAATGGAATGTACCCACAGTTGATAACCAAAAGGCAGATAGTGATAACATTTGGATGCAACAGATAGACAAGGAATTCACACACACACACAAACACAAACACAACCTATGGTACTACAGAACCCAGAACACGTGAATCCTAGTTTGAATTTTAGAAGAGGATTGAAAACGTTACACTTCCTTACCAGAAAAGGATGGGTGGGTGGGTAAGAAGAAAATGGAAGCAGTCCTACTCTCACGTTTTGTTTTTCCCTAGTATACATAACTACCAAAATATTTACTAGATTGACAACGACCATTTTGGCTGAGACCCTGAAGGGCGGGATGGCTCTGATACCAATTGTAACTACCTCGGTGAATTACGCTCTTAGTTACATGCCTGTATGAATGAAAGTGGTTAAAATAGTACGATGGGGCCCAGGGCCACTCACGGTAGACCTTTTGGCTGTCCTAACCACTTTCAGACATCAGGACAAGAACGAGCGGCGTAATCGGCAGGCGAAGGGATCAACTACATACACAAATGAGTATGTATGCAAGCCACATACAACAGTCCTCAGATCCATTCCATCTAAAAGAAATAGAAATATTGCAATGCCATACGGCAAGATCCAAATATCCTAGATAGAGATAATAATTTAGGATAGCTCCTCATACAGCACACATCAGAGTATCAGGCGGAAGCGGAAAACAAGATCCGAGTACGGATAAGAAGCAAATCGGCATAAGATGCCACATAAATAAACACATCCCGCCCAAAGATCCCACGGATCCCCGTTCCCGGAATCTCTACACCGAATGATCGTTGCCAACATCATCTGTCTCTTCCACCCAGTATCCATCTTGCGGGTACACCTGTTCATCTAAATCAAACAATTTATCGTGTGAGACCCTAGGGGTACTCAGCAAGTCTTGATGCCGCTAAAGGGGACACAACCTGGGGTGACGCAATTGCAGCAAAATATAATAGCTAACAATTCTATAGATACTCGCTAACCTTCCGCCTAACCAATGATAGACGGAAGTCCGTGAATTAAGAACAACAATTATAATAGTATAATTAACAGATCCATCCCCCTGCTCGCTTACCAACGAGGAAGCGGACAAACAACCCCCATCATCCGTTGGCAGTTCTATTAACCATCCCATGAGTATTGCACTTTTTACTAGTCAAGTACTTAGTCAAATTAAAAGCGGTACTTTACTTATACTTGTCTATGATCGAGAAACTGTGCTCCAAGTCGTCCATAACCGCGGACACGGCTTTCAGAAAGATTTACCCTGCAGGGGTGCACGAATAGCAACACACACTCGATCAACCTCGGAAAAACCAAATCAAAACCCAACGAGGCATTCACGACAAAGCAATCATAGGATTCAGAAATATTTCAGGGGGCCACCCCAATAAGCTACCCGCAACGAAGTTGGCCGGCTCCGAGACAGACCCAGGGTTTGCGACGACGGCTGTAAACGACTGGGAACCCGAAAATATTACTGGGCTTGTCGATACCGTGAAAATGTGGCGCGATCCAAAACAGTACAGGTGCTCCTCGCACAATCTTAAATAAAGCAGTAACATGGCATAAGTACAGGATAATAATAAAGCCCCAAACTAATTGTGGCCCCAAGAAATAAGAAGGAATCAAGCTCTGGCTCAGGGGGGTCCATAAGGCCTCCCGGATGTGGATAGTGCGAATAGTCAAGGAATAGGAATCAAGTACTCGGGGTCCTACGGGACACAAGTGAGCATGAAAAACCAAATAGCAGATATTGCTCACCATTGCCTCTTTCATTAGTTATCCCATTACTACTCAGGTTAAGTTGTTTAGGTACCTCGTTATTCATCCGACTCTCACATACCCTACACATGTTTTTCTACGACTCGCATGGCTCAAACAACTCCTGTAGTAATGGCTCATGGGATGGAGGAACAAGCTTCGGTGGGGTTTTAAAAGTAAAAGCTATGCAGTACTTGGGATTCAATTTAATGCAATCGCGACTCAATGATGCAAGAATAAGATAGAGGCAATAGGTACTGTATGTATGAAAGCATGTGGTACTGCTTGCCTGGTAGTTCAGTTGAAGCGAGAGATGGATCTGGGTAGTACTCCTGTGATTCCTGGTAATTCTCCTGATGGGCGTCTATTCGAAGAAGAACCAAACAAACAAGGGCCAACATAAATAAAGTGCACAGCATATGAATTAAAATGCGACAAGCAAACAAGCATGCCATGATGAATGATGCACAATTTACATGGCATTAAAGTAGCATGGCAAAGGCGAGGTGTGGATACAAGAAATAAAGCATTTTATTATTTATTTAACCCGGTTTTATTGTCGTAAACAGTTCAGATTTGTAAGAATGACATGATGCATGCTTCAATCCAGAACAAGGACTGCTTAGATAGAACGGGCTCGTCGCGCTGATCGATTTAGACATATTATTTGTCAAATTTGGAGTTGTAGAATTAAAGTTATTAATTTATTAAGAAAAGGGCATTTTATTGTAATTCTAATCATCTCGAAATTTTTAAGTGTTCAAATAATATTTTGAAGGGCATATTTGAATTCCTCACATTTTTCTGATTCAAAAACATATATTATTTGTATTATTTGGATTTGTATTTTAAAAGTTATTTAAATCTGATTTGAATTTGAATTTAAATCAATTTTTGAAAAGGTTTAATTAAAACAGACAACATAAAAGCTTTTGTCACCCAGCCATAGCCACTGACGGGTGGGCCAGCTGCTGGCGGGGCACACGCGCGCGAAAAACTTTTCACACCGGAGCCCTGCCTAGCCCGTGCGACTGCGAGGTGGGACCAATCGGCCGAGGCCCACGTGACAGTGAAGAACTCGTAGAGGCTGACACGTGGGACCGAGCTGGAGCGCGGGTTAAGATAATAAGAGGCTGGGGGGTTTCTGGAAGAAGGCCACGGCGGCTGACAGGTGGGGCTAGCGAGGAGCGCGGGTTGAGCAGATAAAAAGCTAGGGGGGTTTTCTGCAAAACGCACGGCGGCACTGTGCTTCTGTTTCCTCTGAACTATCTGATGGAAAACGACGCGCGATGCAGCGAGGTAGGGGGTCGAACTCGCGACCTGGCGTGCGCGGGCGGCGGCGGTTACCGCTGGGCTGGGGAGGGGTTGTTGTCTGGGAGCGGCTGCGCGGCTAAGTGAGGTTCTAGACGGCGCGAGCACGTGTAGACACATCGAGCGGCAGCGCACTGAGGGCGTTCGGCGCAACGCCTGGCGCGGCTAGGGCTTTACGGCGGAGCGGGTGTTGTCTAGGAGGTGGAAGGGCTTACCGCGGGGAGGTTGCTGGCATCAGATCGGGGCGAGGCGCGGTGGATCGACGACGAGGCTGGCGAGCTGGAAAACTAGGGTTTCCGCAGGGCGTCGACGTGCTAGCGGTGCTGGCGCTCCTTGTCCTCGTCAGCGCGTGCAGGGCGATGTAGAGGAGCGTGCACGATCTCCCTGACCACCCCCACGTCGTGCTGGCCGGCTAGAACGAAGGGGGCGACGCGGTGCTGGCGGTGACCGGCGGCAGGTCCTGGCGACGATGGAGAAGAAGGGGAGGAGAGGGCAGGCGCGGGGCGGATCTGGGCGATGCAGGAGAGCCGTGTGGATGAGGGCAAGCGAGAGAGAGGGAGGAGATGGCGTGTGGGCACGGGGCAGGGAAAAGTAGCCTCGGCTCTTTCTTCCTTCTCCCTGGTCACGTGGTCGAGCTGGGGCTCGACCTGGGCAGCCAGGCAGGGCAGGGAGAGGAGCTGCAGGTGGGGACGGTGTGGGGTAGCAGTTGGGTGGGGCTGGCACGGCGGTAGAGAGAGAGAGAGAGAGAGAAGGGAGGGGGTAGCTCGGATTAGCTAGGTGGGGCTCGGGTTAGGGTTTTGGTTATGGTTAGGGTATGGGTAGCTGGGGTGTGGGCCAGGGAGAGAGGGTGGCCAGGTGGTCATCATGGTAGAGAGAGTGGTAGAGAGAGAGGTGAGGTTGAGGTTAGGGTTTAGTGTAGAATTAGGGTTAGAGGAATAAATACAGAGCGGAAAATTAAGTTAGATTTTTACTAGGTGGTTTAGGTTTTAAAATGTGTTTATGAGATCAACCAAGAGGTAGAGTGAGGCTTGATTAAGTTAAGATAAGGTGAAGGAGAATTCAAGAAAAGAGAAAGAAAAGGTTTATGGGAAGAGGCCTCATTTGGATCATGCATGGAGAAATAAAATAAAAGAAAAATGATGTAGATGGTAATATGGGGATGGTGGAAGGGATGGAGATGATCCAGAAGGAAAAGATCCAATAAAACAAAAGGAAAACCAATGACATAAAAGGTGGTGATGAAGGTTGCATGTCCCATGCAAAATAATAAATGCCATGATTTATTTTGTGAGAACAAAAATAATGATATGGCATTATTCTAATGCATTCCCCAGAAGTGGAGAAAAAGGGCAAGCAAAGAAATGTTAGACTTGGATCCACCCCAACCCACATGAGCTAGAATAATTATCAAAAGGAAAAGAAATACAAGCTCATGGTTAATGGGATGGTGGAGTTATACGGTGGTGAAAAGAAAAGATAATGGAGGTGAATAAAAGATATGCCCCCAACTCAACTTGGGCTTTTAAAGAATATACCAATAACCAAAAACAATATCAAGAGGCAAATACAATTAATAATGCATATGAGAGAAGAACCAAAAGAAAAGGGGTTTTATATGATGCTCAAATGCAAGGTGGCATGATGACATGAGCATGATATAATTATGATGCAACAATTATATATAGGAAGTAGCCAATATCTTACTAGACCAAGTAGCATTACAATTGTTAGACAATTGGGATGCTACACTCTCGTGGTGGATTATGAAAGGAACACACATGCAATGACTCCAGTGGTGGTTTAGGAAAATATCACACATGCAATGACTTTGGTGGTGGTTTAGGAAAGTAACACACATGTAATGACTCTAGTGCTGGTTTAGGAAAAGAACGCACATGCAATGACTCTGGTGGTCGTTTTTGAAAGGAAGACACATGCAATGACTTTGGTGGATCCATGTGGTTTAGAAAAAGAAGACACATCCAATGACTCTGGCGGTGGATTAAGAAAGGAACACACATGCAATAACATTGGTGGATCAATGTGGTTTAGGAAAGAAGACACATGCAATGACTATGGTGGTGGTTTAGGAAAGAAACACACATGCAATGACTCTGGTTGTGGTTTAAGAAAGGAACACACATGCAATGACATTGGTTGATCCATGTGGTTTAGGAAAAGAAGACACATGCAATGACTCTGGTAGTGGTTTTGGAAAGGAACACACATGAAATGACTCTTGTGGTAATCTAGGAAAGAAAGACACATGCAATGAAGATGGTGGTGGTTTAGGAAAAGAAGACACATGCAATGACTCTGGTGGCGGTTTAGGAAAGTAACACATATGCAATGACTCTAGTGGTGGTTTAGGAAAGGACGACACATGCAATGACTCAAGTGGTGATTAAGGAAAGGAATACACATGTAATGACTCTGGGAGTGGTTTAGGAAAGGAACACACATGCAATGACACTGGTGGATCCATGTAGTTTAGGAAAAGAAGACACATGCAATGACACTAGTGGTTGTTTAGGAAAGAAGCGCACATGCAATGACGGGTGGTTTACGAAAGGAAGAAACATGCAATGACTCTGGTGGTGGTTTAGGAAAGTAACACACATTCAATGACTGTGGTGGTGGTTTAGGAAAGGAACACATATTCAATGACTCTGGTGGTGGTTTAGGAAAGGAACACACATGCAATGACTCTAGTGGTGGTTTAGGAAAATAACACACATGCAAGGACTCTAGTGGTTTAGGAAGGAACACACATGCAATGACTCTGGTGGTGGTTTACAAAAGGAAGACAAATGCAATGACTCTGGTGGTCGTTTATGAAAAGAAGACACATGCAATGCCTCTAGTGCTTGTTTAGAAAAGGAACACACATCCAATGACTCTGTTGGTGGTTTAGGAAAGGAAGACACATGCAATGACTATGGTGGAGGTTTAGGAAAGGAAGACACATGCAATTACTCTGGTAGTGGTTTAGGAAAGAAACACACATGCAATCACTCTAGTGGTGCTTTAGGAAAAGAACACACATGCAATGACTCTGGTGTTGGTTTAGGAAAGGAAGACACATGCAACGACTCTGGTGGATCCATGTGGTTTAGGAAAAGAAGACACATGCAATGACTCTGGTGATGGTTTAGTAAAGGAACACACATCCAATGACTCTGGTGGTGGTTTAGGAAAGGAACACACATGCAATGACTCTGGTGGTTGTTTAAGAAAGGAACACACATGCAATGACTCTGGTGGTGGTTTAGGAAAACATGACACATGCAAAGACTCTGGGGTGGTTTAGGAAAGGAAGACACATGCAACGACTCTGGAGGATCAATGTGGTTTAGGGAAAGAAGAGACATGCAATGAATCTGGTGATGGTTTAGTAAAGGAACACACATGCAATGACTCTGGTGGTGGTTTAAGAAAGGAACACACATGCAATGACTCTGGTGGTGGTTTAGGAAAAGATCACACATGCAATGATTTTCGTGGTGGTTTAGGAAAGTAACACACATGCAATGACTCTAGTGGTGGTTTAGGAAAAGAACGCACATGCAATGACTCTGGTGGTCGTTTTGGAAAGGAAGACACATGCAATGACTCTGGTGGATCCATGTGGTTTAGAAAAAGAATACACATGCAATGACTCTGGTGGTGGATTAAGAAACGAAACACATGCAATAACACTGGTGGATCCATGTGGTTTAGGAAAGAAGACACATGCAATGACTATGGTGGGGGTTTAGGAAAGAAACACACATGCAATGACTCTGGTTGTGGTTTAAAAAAGGAACACACATGCAATGACACTGGTTGATCCATGTGGTTTAGGAAAAGAAGACACATGCAATGACTCTGGTGGTTTTGGAAAGGAACACACATGAAATGACTCTTGTGGTAATCTAGGAAAGAAAGACACATGCAATGAATATGGTGGTGAATTAGGAAAAGAAGACACATGCAATGACTCTGGTGGAGGTTTAGGAAAGGAACACAGATGCAATGACTCTAGTGGTGGTTTAGGAAAGGAAGACACATGCAATGACTCTGGTGATGGTTTAGTAAAGGAACACACATGCAATGACTTTGGTGGTGGTTTAGGAAAGGAACACACATGCAATGACTCTGGTGGTTGTTTAAGAAAGGAACACACATGCAATGACTTTGGTGGTGGTTTAGGAAAACATGACACATGCAATGACTCTGGGGTGGTTTAGGAAAGGAAGACACATGCAACGACTCTGGAGGATCCATGTGGTTTAGGGAAAGAAGAGACATGCAATGAATCTGGTGATGGTTTAGTAAAGGAACACACATGCAATGACTCTGGTGGTGGTTTAAGAAAGGAACACACATGCAATGACTCAGGTGGTGGTTTAGGAAAAGATCACACATGCAATGACTTTCGTGGTGGTTTAGGAAATTAACACACATGCAATGACTCTAGTGGTGGTTTAGGAAAAGAACACACATGCAATGACTCTGGTGGTCGTTTTGGAAAGGAAGACACATGCAATGACTCTGGTGGATCCATGTGGTTTAGAAAAAGAAGACACATGCAATGACTCTGGTGGTGCATTAAGAAACGAAACACATGCAATAACACTGGTGGATCCATGTGGTTTAGGAAAGAAGACACATGCAATGACTATGGTGGGGGTTTAGGAAAGAAACACACATGCAATGACTCTGGTTGTGGTTTAAAAAAGGAACACACATGCAATGACACTGGTTGATCCATGTGGTTTAGGAAAAGAAGACACATGCAATGACTCTGGTGGTTTTGGAAAGGAACACACATGAAATGACTCTTGTGGTAATCTAGGAAAGAAAGAAACATGCAATGAATATGGTGGTGAATTAGGAAAAGAAGACACATGTAATGACTCTGGTGGAGGTTTAGGAAAGGAACACAGATGCAATGACTCTGTTGGTGGTTTAGGAAAGGAAGACACATGCAATGACTCTGGTGGTGATTAAGGAAAGGAAGACATATGTAATGACTCTGGTAGTGGTTTAGGAAAGGAACACACATGCAATGACAATGGTGGATCCATGTGGTTTAGAAAAAGAAGACACATGCAATGACTCTGGCAGTGGATTAAGAAAGGAACACACATGCAATAACATTGGTGGATCAATGTGGTTTAGGAAAGAAGACACATGCAATGACTATGGTGGTGGTTTAGGAAAGAAACGCACATGCAATGACTCTGGTTGTGGCTTAAGAAAGGAACACACATGCAATGACATTGGTTGATCCATGTGGTTTAGGAAAAGAAGACACATGCAATGACTCTGGTAGTGGTTTTCGAAAGGAACACACATGAAATGACTCTTGTGGTAATCTAGGAAAGAAAGACACATGCAATGAAGATGGTGGTGGTTTAGGAAAAGAAGACACATGCAATGACTCTGGTGGCGATTTAGGAAAGGAACACATATGCAATGACTCTAGTGGTGGTTTAGGAAAGGACGACACATGCAATGACTCAAGTGGTGATTAAGGAAAGGAAGACACATGTAATGACTCTGGGAGTGGTTTAGGAAAGGAACACACATGCAATGACACTGGTGGATCCATGTAGTTTAGGAAAAGAAGACACATGCAATGACACTAGGGGTTGTTTAGGAAAGAAGCGCACATGCAATGACTGGTGGTTTACGAAAGGAAGAAACATGCAATGACTCTGGTGGTGGTTTAGGAAAGTAACACACATTCAATGACTTTGGTGGTGGTTTAGGAAAGGAACACACATTCAATGACTCTGGTGGTGGTTTAGGAAAGGAACACACATGCAATGACTCTAGTGGTGGTTTAGGAAAATAACACACATGCCAGGACTCTAGTGGTTTAGGAAGGAACACACATGCAATGACTCTGGTGGTGGTTTACGAAAGGAAGACAAATGCAATGACTCTGGTGGTCGTTTATGAAAAGAAGACACATGCAATGCCTCTAGTGCTTGTTTAGAAAAGGAACACACATCCAATGACTCTGTTCGTGGTTTAGGAAAGGAAGACACATGCAATGACTATGGTGGTGGTTTAGGAAAGGAAGACACATGCAATTACTCTGGTAGTGTTTTAGGAAAGAAACACACATGCAATGACTCTAGTGGTGCTTTAGGAAAAGAACACACATGCAATGACTCTGGTGGTGGTTTAGGAAAGGAAGACACATGCAACGACTCTGGTGGATCCATGTGGTTTAGGAAAAGAAGACACATGCAATGAATCTGGTGATGGTTTAGTAAAGGAACACACATGCAATGACTCTGGTGGTGGTTTAGGAAAGGAACACACATGCAATGACTCTGGTGGTTGTTTAAGAAAGGAACACAAATGCAATGACTCTGGTGGTGGTTTACGGAAAGATCACACATGCAATGACTTTCTTGGTGGTTTAGGAAAGTAACACACATGCAATGACTCTAGTGGTGGTTTAGGAAAAGAACGCACATGCAATGACTCTGGTGGTCGTTTTGGAAAGGAAGACACATGCAATGACTCTGGTGGATCCATGTGGTTTAGAAAAAGAAGACACATGCAATGACTCTGGTGGTGGATTAAGAAACGAAACACATGCAATAACACTGGTGGATCCATGTGGTTTAGGAAAGAAGACACATGCAATGACTATGGTGGGGGTTTAGGAAAGAAACACATATGCAATGAGTCTGGTTGTGGTTTAAAAAAGGAACACACATGCAATGACACTGCTTGATCCATGTGGTTTAGGAAAAGAAGACACATGCAATGACTCTGGTGGTTTTGGAAAGGAACACACATGAAATGACTCTTGTGGTAATCTAGGAAAGAAAGACACATGCAATGAATATGGTGGTGAATTAGGAAAAGAAGACACATGCAAGGACTCTGGTGGAGGTTTAGGAAAGGAACACAGATGCAATGACTCTAGTGGTGGTTTAGGAAAGGAAGACACATGCAATGACTCTGGTGGTGATTAAGGAAAGGAAGACATATGTAATGACTCTGGGAGTGGTTTAGGAAAGGAACACACATGCAATGACTCTAGTGGTGGTTTAGGAAAATAACACACATGCAAGGACTCTAGTGGTTTCGGAAGGCACACACATGCAATGACTATGGTGGTGGTTTTGATGGGTTCATAGCATGGAAAACAAAAAAATTCTACCGCAAGAACGAACAAAACCTCGATCTAATCTAGATAAAAGCCAAGATCTAATCTATTAGACATGAGCAACGAGATAGATAGGAACTAACCCTCGTAGATCCAAAAGCGTTAACGAGATTAGATCTCGTGGTTCATGTAGTCGATCACTTGCTGATCTCAAGATCGTGTGGACGATCCTTCCGGCGTCGCGTTCCAGCAGCGCTTCCGCAGTCGGTCAAGTGGACGATCCTTCCGGCGCCGTGTTTCGGCAGCGCTCCCGCAGTCGGTCACACGTGCGGAGTCGAAGCAGACCTTCCTCTCCATGTTCCAACGAGCAGCGGAGGTAGTAGATCTTCTCCACGGAATCCCAGCAGCACGACGGTGTGGTGGTGGTGGTGGAGTAGTGAATTCTGCAGGGCTTCGCCTATGCCTGTGCAGAAGAAAGGTGGAGGAGAGAGGCGGCAGAGATTGGGGTTATGGGAGCGGGGAGGACGGGGCGCCCCTACCCTTCTATTTAAGGGGGGGAGGACGCCTTGGGGAGGGGGAGTCCTTGTAGGACTCCCCTCCTCTAGGCCGGCGGATTGGGGAGTGGGGGGAGGAGTCCTCCTCCCCCACGACTCCTTGTCTTGACCCACCAGGACTCCTTGTTCCCTATCTTGATTTTCAAGCAAACTGCAAGATATCTTCTAGAACCTTCCGGAACATTCCGAAACCTTCTAGAATCCTCATACAAACAGTCCTGAACATTTCCTAACTCAGAAAATGATCCCCTATATATGAATCTTATTCTTCGGACCATTCCAGATCTCCTCGTGATGTCCCGAATCCAATCCGAGACTCCGAACAACATTCGGTCTCCAATGCACATTCCACATCTACTTAAAACAACTTCGAACCTTAAGTGTGTCACCCTACGGTTCGTGAATATGTAGACATGACAGAGACACATCTCTTATCAATAACCATCAGCGGGACCTGGAGATCCATAATGGCTCCCACATACTCAACGATGACTTCATGATTGATTGAACCATTTACATACGAAACTAATTCCCTTTGTCTCGCGATACTATACTTATCCGAGGTTTGATCGTCGATATCTCCATACCTAGTTCTACCTCGTTACTGATAAGTACTCTTTACTCGTTCCGTGATATGTCATCCCTTGTGACCTAGTCACATGCTTGCAAGCTAACTAGATGACATTCCACCGAGAGGGCCCAGAGTATATCTATCCGTCATATGGATGGACAAATCCCAATCTTGGTTCATGCGCTTCAACACATACTTTTAGAATACCCAATGACACTTTTATAACCACCCAATTACGAAGCGGCGTTTGATGTCATCAAAGTATCCATCCGGTGATGGTGATTAACATAACCTCATGGTCGAAGGATTAGGTTACTATGTATTTAAAAGCTTATAGCAATACGAACTTAATGACTTGATGTTATGCTATGCTTACTATGGGTGTGTGTCCATTACATCATTCTCCTAATGATATAACCTTGTTATTAATCGCATCCTTATGTCCATGATCAGGAAACCATGATCATCAATCAATCAACAAGCTAGTTCAACAAGAGGCTTTCTAGGGACTCTCATATGTTTACAAAACACACAAGTATTAGTGTTTCCTAGTAATACAATTATAGCATGGGATGTAAACATTCATCATAAACACAGAGATATAATAATAATCACTTTTATTATTGCCTCTTGGGCATATCTCCAACAGTTGCACTAGAGTCAATAATATAGATTACATGGTAATATACCGAATACCCATGGCGTTCTGGTGTTGTTCATGCTTTGCCCTAGGGAGAGGTTTAGTCAACGGATCCGCCACATTCAGATCAGTGTGTACTGTGGAAATCTATATGTCACCATCTTGGACATACTCGCGAATAGCATGGAAACGTAGCTTGATGTGCTTCAGCTTGCTATGTGACCTTGGCTCCTGTGCATTAGCTATGGCACCTGTGTTGTCACAGTAGATGGCCATCGGGTCCAACACACTGGGAACCACGCCAAGTTCAGTAATGAATTCCTTCATCCAAACGGCTTCTTGTGCAGCCTCCGAAGCAGCTATGTATTCCGATTCAGTTGCAGATTTCGCCACAACACTTTGCTTCGCACTCCTCCGGCTCACTGCAGCACCATTCAAAATAAATACGTATCCCGATTGTGACTTCGAGTCATCCGGATCGGTGTTCCAACTAGCATCGGTGTAACCGTTTACAACAAGCTGTTCATCACCTCCATAAGAAAGAACCATATCCTTAGTCCTATTTAGGTACTTTAGGATATTCTTGACCGCTGTCCAGTGCTCCATTCCAGGATCACTTTGATATCTTCTAGTCAAACTAACAGCATGTGCTATATCCGGGCTTGTACACCGCATGTCATACATGATAGAACCTATGGCTGAGGCATAGGGAATATTATTCATTTTCTCTCTATCTTTTGCCGTAGCTGGACTTTGAGTTTTACTCAAGGTCTTACATGACAACATGGGCACGAACCCTTTCTTGCTATCTTCCATTCTAAACTTCTTTAGAACTTTGTCCAAGTATGTACTTTGTGAAAGCGCTATTAGGCGTCTTGATCTATCTCTATAAATCTTGATGCCTAGAATGTATGCCGCTTCGCCAAGATCCTTCATTGAAAAACTATTATTCAAATAGGTTTTGACGCTATTAAGAAGTTCTATATCATTCCCAATCAACAATATATCATCTATATATAGTACTAGGAATGCTACAGAGCTCCCACTCACTTTCTTGTAAATACAAGCTTCTCCGTAAGTTTGTATAAATCCAAAGTTTTTGATTACTTTATCAAAACGTTGATTCCAACTCCGGGATGCTTGCTTCAGTCCATAAATGGAGCGCTGAAGTTTGCATACTTTGTTAGCATCTTTAGGATCGACAAAACCCTTGGGTTGTACCATATACAACTCTTCCTCAATGTCACCATTAAGGAACGCCATATTGACATCCATCTGCCAAATCTCATAATCGAAATATGCAGCAATTGCTAACAAAATCCTCACAGACTTTAGCTTCGCTACTAGTGAGAAAGTCTCATCATAGTCAACTCCTTGAATTTGTCGGAACCCTTTCGCGACAAGTCGAGGTTTATAGACGGTAACATTACCATCAGCATCTGTTTTTCTCTTGAAAATCCATTTGTTCTCGACAGCCTTACGGCCATCCGGTAAGTCTACCAAAGTCCACACTTGGTTCTCATACATGGATCCCATTTCGGATTTCATGGCTTCTAGCCATTTGTCGGAATCTGGGCTCGCCATAGCTTCTTCATACGTCGCAGGGTCATCAGCGTTGTCCACCAACATGACGTTCAAGGCAGAGTCATACCAAACAGGAGTGGTACGGACCCTTGTTGACCTGCGAGGTTCAGCAGTAACTTCATTTGAAGTTTCATGATCATTATCATTAGCTTCCTCTCCAATTGGTGCAGGCGGCACCAAAACATCATCCGGTGCTGCGCTACTCTCAAATCCGAGAGAAGGTTCAATAACCTCATCGAGTTCTACTTTCCTTCAAGTCACCTCTTTCGAGAGAAACTCCTTCTCAAGAAAGGATCCATTCTTTGCAACGCAAACTTTGCCTTTGGATCTATGTAGAAGGTATACCCAATTGTTTCTTTAGGGTATCCTATGAAGACGCATTTCTCCGCTTTGGGTTCTAGCTTATCAGGTTGTAACTTCTTTACATATGCTTCGCAACCCCAAACTTTAAGGAACGACAACTTAGGTTTCTTACCAAACCACAATTCGTACGGTGTCGTTTCAACGGATTTAGATGGTGCCCTATTTAAAGTGAATGCGGTTGTCTCTAGTGCATAGCCCCAAAATGATAGCGGTAAATCTGTAAGAGATATCATAGACCGAACCATATCTAAGAGAGTTCGATTACGACGTTCGGACACACCATTACGCTGTGGTGTTCCCGGTGGTGTCAACTGTGAAAGTATTCCACATTTCTTTAAATGCATGCTAAACTCATAACTCAGATATTCACCTCCGCGATCAGAACGCAGAAACTTAATCTTCTTGTTACGATGATTTTCCACTTCACTTTGAAATTCCTTAAACTTCTCGAAAGTTTCGGACTTATGTTTCATAAAGTATACATACCCATATCTACTCAAGTCATCCGTGAAAGTGAGAACATAACGATATCCACCACGCGATGCTACACTCATTGGTCCACACACATCGGTATGTATTATTTCCAATAAGTCTGTAGCTCGCTCCATTGTACCAGAGAATGGAGTCTTAGTCATTTTTCCCATTAGACATGCTTCGCATCTTTCAAGTGATTCAAAATCAAGTGATTCAAGAAGTCCATCAGAATGGAGTTTCTTCATACGCTTCACTCCAATGTGACCAAGATGACAGTGCCACATGTATGTAGAATTATCATTCAATTTAATTCGTTTAGCATCTATGTTGTGAACATGTGTATCACTACTATCGAGATTCAGTAAGAATAAACCATTCATCTCAGGTGCATTACCATAAAATATATTACTCATATAAATCGAACAACCTTTATTCTCAGACTTAAAAGAGTAACCGTCTCACAATAAACAGGATCCAGATATAATGTTCATGCTTAACGCAGGCACCAAATAACAATTATTTAAATTTAAAACTAATCCCGAATGTAGATGTAGAGGGAGCGTGGCGACGGAGATCACATCAACCTTGGAGCCATTTCCAACGCGCATCGTCACCTCGTCTCTTGCCAGTCTTCGTTTATTCTGCAGCTCCTGTTTCGAGTTACAAATATGAGCAACCGAACCAGTATCAAATACCCAAGCACTACTACGATTACTAGTAAGATACACATCTATAACACATATATCAAATATACCTTTTTTCTTGATGTTCCCGTTCTTCAGATCCGCCAGGTACTTGGGGCATTTACGCTTCCAGTGACCAGCACCCTTGCAGTAGAAGCACTCAGTTTCAGGCTTAGGACCAGCCTTGGGCTTCTTAGCAGGTGCGGCAGCTTTCTTGCCGTCCTTCTTGAAGTTGCCCTTGTTCCTAGGCTTGCCCTTTTTATTGAAATTGGTGGTATTATTGACCATCAACACTTGGTGCTCCTTCTTTATCTCCACTTCAGCAGTTTTCAGCATGGACGACAGTTCAGGCAACGTCTTGTTCATGCAGTGCATGTTGTAGTTCATCACAAAGTTCTTGTAACTTGGTGGCAGTGATTGAAGGAGACGGTGAATCCCCAATTCATTAGGAATCGATATTCCCAACTCTTGGAGCTTCTTTGCGTACCCAGACATGGTGAGCACGTGCTCACTAACGGAGCTTCCTTCTTCCATCTTACAGTTAAAGAACTTTTCGGAGGCCTCATAGCTCTCCATGGCCGCACGAGTCTCAAAAATTAGCCTGAGCTCCTTAATCATCTCGAACGGGTCGTGGTGCTCAAAACGCTGTTGGAGCTCCGCTTCTAAACCGTACAGGATGGCACACTGAACTGTGGAGTAATGATTTTTCCGAGTCGCGAAAACATTCTTTTCGTCATTGGTGGCATTATCTGCAGGTGGGTCACCTAGCGGTACATCGAGCACATAGGTCAACTGACCAGCCCTGAGGACGATCTTCAGTCCATGGAACCAGTCCGTGAAATTGCTTCCATTGTTTTTAAGCTTTTCTTTATCTAGGAACGCATTGAAATTGATGGAGGGGGTCGCCATAATCTACAACAATTTGCAAGTAGTTTAGACTAATTTTATGACAAATTGAGTTCAGATTTAATTATTAAACTAACTAAGTGAACTCCCACTCAAAACAACATCCCTCACATTGTCTTAGTGATTACACGAACCAATTCCACTACACCAAGTCCGATCTTCACGAGAGAAGATGTAGTTTCATCGGCGAACAATCTTCATGTTCATCATATCAATTATATGACTCATGCTCTACCTTTCGGTATTCCGTGTTCCGAGACCATGTCTGTACATGCTAGGCTCGTCAAGATAACCTTAGTTTCCGCATGTGAAAATCTGGCTTGCACCCGTTGTATGCACACGTAGAATCTATCACATCCGATCATCACGAGATGCTTCGAAACGACGAGTCTTAGCAACGGTGCCAACTAAGGGTGAACACTTTATTACTTGATATTTAGTGAGAGGGATCATCTTATAATCCTACCGTCGCGATCTAAGCAATACAAGATGCATAAAGGATTATCATCACAGGCAATTCATAATTAGTGTGATATGATATGGCCTTTTCTTCTTGCGCCTTTGATCTCCATCTCCAAAGCACGAACATGATGTCCATCATCACCAGCATTGCGTCAAGGTCAGTGGCGCCGCTTCATGGTTGTCCATCATCACCAGCAACTATTACAAATACTTGGAATAAAGCTATTACAAGATGAATAGACACGCAGGTCTTAACAGAATTAAAGACAACCATTAGGCTCCTGCCGGTTGCCATATTACAACAAGGATCATTGCATACATCAAAAAACCCCTGCAAAAACAAGTTAGACGCCTCTAATTTTCTTTGCAAGTTTTATGTGGTTTGGGGCTTTCGCATAAGACCGATCTTACCTATGAACAAAAACCACAACGTTGATACAAGTGTTGTCAAGATGCTCATTGTAAATTGAATCTTAACTATGGCGGGAGAGACAGACACCCGCAAAGCCACTTGTGCAAAGCAAGTTGCACGTCAAGTGTGGAGCAAGTCTCATGTGCGATGACATGTAATGTTAGCCCGAGCCGCTTCATCCCACCATGCCGCAAGATGCAAAGTACACGCTAAGACACCGACTACAAAAGCATCAACGCCCACAAAAACATTGTGTTCTACTCGTGCAACAGATCTACGCATAGATACAGCTCTGATACCCCTGATGGGTTCGTAGCATGGAAAACAAAAAAATTTCTACCGCAAGAACGAACAAAACCTAGATCTAATCTAGATAAAAGCCAAGATCTAATCTATTAGACATGAGCAACGAGATAGATAGGAACTAACCCTCGTAGATCCGAAAGCGTTAATGAGATTAGATCTCGTGGTTGATGTAGTCGATCACTTGCCGATCTCAAGATCGTGTGGACGATTCTTCCAGCGTCGCGTTCCAGCAGCGGTTCCGCAGTCGGTCAAGTGGACGATCCTTCCGGCACCGCGTTTCGGCAGCGCTCCCGCAGTCGGTCACATGTGCGGAGTCGAAGCAGACCTTCCTCTCCCCGTTCCAGCGAGCAGCGGAGGTAGTAGATCTTCTCCACGGAATCCCAGCAGCACGACGGCGTGGTGGTGGTGGTGGAGTAGAGAATTCTGCAGGGCTTTGCCTATGCCTGTGCAGAAGAAAGGTGGAGGAGAGAGGTGACAGAGATTGCGGTGATGGGAGCGGGGAGGAGGGGGCACCCCTGCCCTTCTATTTAAGGGGGGGAGGGCGCCTTGGGGAGGGGGAGTCCTTGTAGGACTCCCCTCCTCTAGGCCGGCGGATTGGGGAGTGGGGGGAGGAGTCCTCCTCCCCCACGACTCCTTGTCTTGACCCACCAGTACTCCTTGTTCCCTATCTTGATTTTCTAGCAAACTCCAAGATATCTTCTAGAACCTTCCAAAACATTCCGAAACCTTCTAGAATCCTCATACCAACACTCTTGAACATTTCCTAACTTAGAAAATGATCCCCTATACATGAATCTTAATCTCCAGACCTTTCCGGATCTCCTCGTGATGTCTCGAATCCAATCCGAGACTCCGAACAACATTCGGTCTCCAACGCACATTCCATATCTACTTAAAACAACTTCGAACCTTAAGTGTGTCACCCTACGGTTCGTGAATATGTAGACATGACAGAGACACATCTCCTATCAATAACCATCAGCGGGACCTGGAGATCCATAATGGCTCCCACATACTCAACGATGACTTCATGATCGATTGAACCATTTACATACGAAACTAATTCCCTTTGTCTCGCGATACTATACTTATCCGAGGTTTGATCGTCGGTATCTCCATACCTAGTTCTACCTCGTTACTGATAAGTACTCTTTACTCGTTCCGTGATATGTCATCCCTTGTGACCTAGTCATATGCTTGCAAGCTAACTAGATGACATTCCACCGAGAGGGCCCATAGTATATCTATCCGTCATATGGATGGAGAAATCCCAATCTTGGTTCATGCGCTTCAACACATACTTTCAGAATACCCAATGACACTTTTATAACCACCCAGTTACGAAGCGGCGTTTGATGTCATCAAAGTATCCATCCGGTGATGGTGATTAACATAACCTCATGGTCGAAGGATTATGTTACTATGCATTTAAAAGCTTACAGCAATACGAACTTAATGACTTGATCTTATGCTATGCTTACTATGGGTGTGTGTCCACTACATCATTCTCCTAATGATATAACCTCGTTATTAATCGCATCCTTATGTCCATGATCAGGAAACCATGATCATCAATCAATCAACAAGCTAGTTCAACAAGAGGCTTTCTAGGGACTCTCATATGTTTACAAAACACACAAGTATTAGTGTTTCCTAATAATACAATTATAGCATGGGATGTAAACATTCATCATAAACACAAAGATATAATAATAATCACTTTTATTATTGCCTCTTGGGCATATCTCCAACAGGTTTAAGAAAGGAACACACATGCAATAACTCTGTTGCTGGTTTAGGAAAAGATGACACATGCAATGACTCTGGTGGTGGTTTAGTAAAGGAACACACATGCAATGACTCTGGTGGATGTTTAAGAAAGGAACACACATGCAATGACTCTAGTGGTGGTTTAGTAAAAGATGACACATGCAATGACTCTAGGGTGGTTTAGGAAAGGAAGACACATGCAACGACTCTGGAGGATCCATGTGGTTTAGGAAAAGAAGACACATGCAATGAATCTGGTGATGGCTTAGTAAAGGAAGACACATGCAATGACTCTAGTGGTGGTTTAAAAAAGGAACACACATCCAATGACTGGTGGTGGTTTGGGAAAAGATCACACATGCAATGACTTTGGTGGTGGTTTAGGAAAGTAACACACACGCAATGATTCTAGTGGTGGTTTAGGAAAAGAAAGCACATGCAATGACTCTGGTGGTCGTTTTGGAAAGGAAGACACATGCAATGACTCTAGTGGATCCATGTGGTTTAAAAAAAGAAGACACATGCAATGACTCTGGTGGTGGATTAAGAAAGGAACACACATGCAATAACACTGGTGGATCCATGTGGTTTAGGAAAGAAGACACATGCAATGACTATGGTGGTGGTTTAGGAAAGACACACACATGCAATGACTCTGGTTGTGGTTTCAGAAAGGAACACACATGCAATGACACTGGTTGATCCATGTGTTTTAGGAAAAGAAGACACATTCAATGACTCTAGTGGTGGTTTTGGAAAGGAACACACATGAAATGACTCTTGTGGTAATCTAGGAAAGAAAGACACATGCAATGAATATGGTGGTGGTTTAGGAAAAGAAGACACATGCAATGACTCTGGTGGCGGTTTAGGAAAGGAACACACATGCAAGGGCTCTAGTGGTTTAGGAAAGGAACACACATGCAATGACTCTGGTGTTGGTTTACAAAAGGAAGACAAATGCAATGACTCTGGTGGTGGTTTATTAAAATAAGACACATGCAATGACTCTAGTGGTCGTTTGGAAAAGGAACACACATCCAATGAATACGTTGGTGGTTTAGGAAAGGAACACACATGCAATGACTCTAGTGGTGCTTTAGGAAAAGAACACACATGCAATGACTCTGGTGGTGGTTTAGGAAAGGAAGACACATGCAACGACTCTGGTGGATCCATGCGGTTTAGGAAAAGAAGACACATGCAATGACTCTGGTGATGGTTTAGTAAAGGAACACACATGCAATGACTCTGGTGGTGGTTTAAGAAAGGAACACACATGCAATGACTCTGGTGGTGGTTTAGGAAAAGATGACACATGCAAGGACTCTGGTGGTGGTTTAGGAAAGTAACACACATTCAAGGACTTTGGTGGTGCTTTAGGAAAGGAACACACATTCAATGACTCTGGTGGCGGTTTAGGAAAGGAACACACATTCAATGACTCTGGTAGTGGTTTAGGAAAGGAACACACATGCAAGGACTCTAGTAGTGGTTTAGGAAAATAACACACATGCAAGGACTCTGGTGGTTTAGGAAGGAACACACATGCAATGACTCTGGTGGTGGTTTATGAAAAGAAGACAAATGTAATAACTCTGGTGCTTGTTGAGAAAAGGCACACACATCCAATGACTCTGTTGGTGGTTTAGGAAAGGAAGACACATGCAATGACTCTGGTGGTGGTTTAGGAAAGGAAGACACATGCAATTACTCTGGTAGTGGTTTAGGAAAGGAACACACATGCAATGACTCTAGTGGTGCTTTAGGAAAATAACACACATGCAATGACTCTGGTGGTGGTTTAGGAAAGGAAGACACATGCAACGACTCTGGTGGATCCATGTGGTATAGGAAAAGAAGACACATGCAATGACTCTGGTGATGGTTTAGTAAAGGAACACACATGGAATGACTCTTGTGGTTGTTTAAGAAAGGTACACACATGCAACGACTCTGTTGGTGGTTTAGGAAAAGATGACACATGCAATGACTCTAGTGGTGGTTTAGTAAAGGAACACACATGCAATAACTCTGGTGGTGGTTTAAGAAAGGAACACACATGCAATGACTCTGTGGTGGTTTAGGAAAAGATGACACATGCAATGACTCTGGTGGTGGGTTAGGAAAGGAAGACACATGCAACGACTCTGGTGGATCCATGTGGTTTAGGAAAAGAAGACAAATGCAATGACTCTGGTGATGGTTTAGTAAAGGACACACATGCAATGACTCTGGTGGTGGTTTAAGAAAGGAACACACATGCAATGACTCTGGTGGTGGTTTAGGAATAGATCACACATGCAATGACTTTGGTCGTGGTTTAGGAAAGTAACACACATGCAATGACTCTAGTGGTGGTTTAGGAAAAGAACGCACATGCAATGACTCTAGTGGTCGTTTTGGAAAGGTAGACACATGCAATGACTCTAGTGGATCCATGTGGTTTAGAAAAAGAAGACACATGCAATGCCTCTGGTTGTGGAATAAGAAAGGCACACACATGCAATAACACTTGTGGATCCATGTGGTTTAGGAAAGAAGACACATGCAATGACTATGGTGGTGGTTTAGGAAAGAAACACACATGAAATGACTCTGGTTGTGGTTTAAGAAAGGAACACCCATGCAATGACACTGGTTGATCCATGTGGTTTAGGAAAAAAGACACACGCAATGACTCTGGCGGTGGTTTTGGAAAGGAACACACATGAAATGACTCTTGTGATAATCTAGGGAAGAAAGACACATGCAATGAATATGGTGGTGGTTTAGGGAAAGAAGACACATGCAATGACTCTGGTGGCGGTTTAGGAAAGGAACAAAGATGCAATGACTCTAGTGGTGGTCTAGGAAGGAAGACACATCCAATGACTCTGGTGGTGATTAAGGAAAGGAAGACACATGTAATGACTCTGGGAGTGGTTTAGGAAAGGAACACACATGCAATGACACTGGTGGATCCATGTAGTTAGGAAAATAAGACACATGCAATGACACTGGTGGTTGCTTAGGAAAGAAACGCACATGCAATGACTCTGGTGGTTTACGAAAGGAAGAAACATGCAATGACACCGGTGGTGGTTTAGGAAAGGAACACACATTCAATGACCGTGGTGGTGGTTTAGGAAAGGAACACACATTCAATGACTCTGGTGGTGGTTTAGGAAAGGAACACACATGCAATGACTCTGGTGGTGGTTTAAGAAAATAACACACCTGCAAGGACTCTAGTGGTTTAGCAAGGAACACACATGCAATGACTCTGGTGTTGGTTTATGAATGGAAGACAAATGCAATGACTCTTGTGGTGGTTTATGAAAAGAAGACACATGCAATGACTCTAGAGGTCGTTTAGAAAAGGAACACACATCCAATGACTCTGTTGGTGGTTTAGGAAAGGAAGACACATGCAATGACGATTGTGGTGGTTTAGGAAAGGAAGACACCTGCAATGACTCTTCCTGTGGTTTATGAAAGGAACACACAAGCAATGACTCTAGTGGTGCTTTAGGAAAAGAACACACATGCAATGACTCTAGTGGTGGTTTCGGAAAGGAAGACTCATGCAACGACTCTGGTGGATCCATGTGGTTTAGGAAAAGAAGACGCATGCAATGACTCTGGTGATGGTTTAGTAAAGGAACACACATGCAATGACTCTGGTGGTAGTTTAAGAAAGGAACACACATGCAATGACTCTGGTGGTGGTTTAGGAAAAGATGACACATGCAATGACTCTAGTTGTGGTTTAGGAAAGTAACACACATGCAATGACTCTATTGGTGGTTTAAAAAAGAACACACATGCAATGACTCTAGTGGTGGTTTTGGAAAGGAAGACACATGCAATGACTCTTGTGGATCCATGTGGTTTAGAAAAAGAAGACACATGCAATAACTCCGGTGGTGGTTTAAGAAAGGAACACACATGCAATGACACTGGTGGATCCATGTGGTTTAGGAAAGAAGACACATGAAATTACTATGGTGGTAGTTTAGGAAATAAACACACATGCAATGACTCTGGTTGTGGTTTAAGAAAGGAACACGCATGCAATGACTCTGGTGGATCCATGTGGTTTAGAAAAAGAAGACACATGCAATGATTCTGGTGGTGGTTTAAGAAAGGAACACAGATGCAATGACACTGGTCGATCCGTGTGGTTTAGGAAATAAGACACATGCAATGACTATGGTGATGGTTTAGGGAAGAAACACACATGCAAGGACCCTGGTTGCGGTTTAAGAAAGGAACACACATGCAATGACACTGGTTGATCCATGTGGTTTAGGAAAAGAAGACACATGCAATGACTCTAGTGGTGGTTTTGGATAGGAACACAAATGAAATGACTCTTGCGGTAGTTTAGGAAAGGAAGACACATGCAATGACTATGGTGGTGGTGTAGGAAAAGGAGACACATGCAATGACTCTGGTGGGTGTTTAGGATAGGAACACACATTCAATGACTCTGGTGGTGGTTTAGGATAGGAACACACATGCAATAACTCTGGTGGTGATTAATGAAAGGAAGACATACGTAATGACTCTGGGAGTCGTTTAGGAAAGGAACACACATGCAATGACACTGGGGGATCCATGTAGTTTAGGAAAAGAAGACACATGCAATGACACTGGTGGTGGTTTAGGAAAGAGACACATGCAATGACTCTGGTGGTGGTTTACGAAAGGAAGATACATGCAATGACACCGGTGGTGGTTTAGGAAAGGAACACACATTCAATGACTTTGGTGGTGTTTTAGGAAAGGAACACACATTCAATTACTCTGGTGGTGGTTTAGGAAAGGAACACACATGCAATGACTCTGGTGGTGGTTTAGGAAAATAACACACATGCAATGACTCTAGTGGTTTTGGAAGGAACACACATGCAATGACTCTAGTGGTGGTTTACGAAAGGAAGACAAATGCAATGACTCTTGTGGTGGTTTATGAAAAGAAGACACATGCAATGACTCTAGTGGTGGTTTAGAAAAGGAACACAAATCCAATGACTCTGTTGGTGGTTTAGGAAAGGAAGACACATGCAATGACTCTGGTGGTGGATTAGGAAAGGAAGACACATGCAATGACTCTGGTAGTGGTTTAGGAAAGGAACATGTAACATCCCCATTTCAGCAACCCTGGTTAGTTGTCCAGAGTGCTAAAATCAGGGGGAACAAAAACTTTTTCTTGTTCTTTGGTGCAGTGCTTGCGTGATGTTTGTTTGTGCTTGTGCTGATGAAAGTGTATCTTAGGATACTCCCTACCTCACCTTCAGTTGTCAGAATCTATTTACCAAAACTATCTTGGCTTACTTTACATATTCTCAAATGTTCTCGCGTTTCAAAACATGAGCCAAGATGCCTATGGAACCAAAAACTATTTTAGTAGCATCTATTAACAAAACTATGGGAGAAATATATAATAATCTCCTTATGTTTTCAAGACAAAACACTCAACTAATCTTATCTCTAGTTTTCCCAAAACTTCTGTTCAAAGCCTTTGAATTCTTTTCTTGGTAGAGATATCAAGGACTCTCACCTTATTCCAAAACTTAACTTCTTCAAAATGCCCCAACCATACCCCAAGCTAAGCTTGATGGTAACCCTAGTAGTAGTTGAATAGTTTATAAGATAAGTTGCCTTGATCAGCTGATTGACTTGTTAGCTTAGGAAGTAGTATGAGTTACTCTAGGAACTAATCACTAGGACCAAGATGTTTCCAAATCATCCATCCCTAAGCAATAATGCAAACCTAGATCTGGTACCTAGCCACTAGGTGGTCACCCAAAACCCTTAACCAGATCAATTCTGAGGATTTCCATTCTAGATGTTTCCAAGTCCATGAAGACCAATACCAAGAATGGATCTCTTCTACTCAATATAAACTTCAACATCACCCCCTTGTTAAAGTTCTCATACCTTGCAACCCCTCCAAGAACATTCCCTTTCATACTCTAGTCAAATCCTCAAAACTGCCAATTTTGACCAAGTCTGTAAACAGTTTCAGCATCACCTTTTTGAATGCTCCCTTTTCTCAAACCATGTGCATTTTTGGAAATGCACCTGAACCATCTTGTTAAACATCCTAAGGAATAACAAGGCCCACACTGGACCCTGTTTAGATCCTCCTCAAACCCACTTGCCCATGATGATTTTGTAGGCAAGAAACTAACATTTCCTGCAAAACTAGCCATCATGCCTTCTTTGGTAGAAGCTCACACCCTCATCCAACCTCCTATGGACCAACTCTCTGCATGGTTAGTTTCTACTCGTTGAGGTCTAGAAAAACCCACTTCACTTTCTCCAAGTGGATCCTTGAGCTTATTAAACCCACCTGGTTTAGAACGCTTCATGACACTTTTTGTATGGAGTCTTATTTTCAACAAAGTTTGCCATCATTTCTAGATCATCTCAAGTGCTCTTAATTCAAACTCCTTATTCCATGGTCATCTATATTACATGGTGTACCTATCCATCTATCCCTTGCATCAAGGTGAGCTCTGAGCTCCAAGATGCAAGCATGTTTGGGTGGTATAAAAGTAACTCCTTCCTAGATCCCTAATGTAGGGTATTCCACAAAAAATCAACTTGGATCTCCTTTCCTCAAAGTTTAAAATGTTTGATACACCTTGTATTCATCCTCTACTCTGATCAACAAGATTTATCAATAATTATTCATAATTATTATTGCCCTAAAACTATTTAATTCCTCAAATATTCAAGATCTCTAAAACTCCCTCCATAAAGGAAAGTTTGGTTTTTACCAAAACACTACCCCAACTTGTGGCTCATGTGAGTTCCACATATCATACCCTATCTTTCCATCTCAAAAATAAATAATTTTGAGAAGCTTTATTATTTCTTTTTGCCCGTTTTCTTAAATGGCTGAATTGGAATAATAATTGTTTTAAATACTTTCATGCCTCAATAAATCTTGGGAAAATTCCCCTAAGTGTGTACTCACCTCTAGGACCCTCCCTCATAAAAATCCATCCCTGTCCAATGTAAATTTATCAAATGAACTTCTAAAAATCATTTTTGTCCTTTTTGAGTAATTAGATTTAAGTGGACTAAAACTCCTCTGAAAAATCTCAAATAAATCCTAGGAGTGTACCTTTACCTCCTCTACTCACCAGTACCATTTTCTCCTCTGGTCCAATGCAAATATTTGGATTTCCTTCACAACCAACAATTGGATAAATTTTGGCAAACTAGCAAACCACTAGTCTAAACCACTTCCAAATATCACCAAAGCTTGATCAAAGCTCATCCTCAGCCCCAGGACACCCCACTGGTCGACCACCACTGTAGCACCACCCCACCAATTACACATTTTGCCCTTGTACTATTAGAAGGAGAGAGAGACAGCAAAGATCTTACAAGATTTGTACCCCTTAATTACCATTGACGCCACCCCCCTCTCTCTCTGGTCCAGCACGACCAGATACCCATACTAACCCTCCCCGCCTGCCTCTGGACCAATCCCTGGCCAGAATTGCCCTCCCCCTTGTCCAGAGTGGTAATTTACTCCATCCACTCCTCCTCCTCGATATATATGGCCAGAGGCCACCCCTAGCCAGCCTCTGCCCCTCATTTGCCCCCTCACACTCTCCCTCACACTCCCCCAGCTCCACTCTCCCTCCCTAGCCCTGTGCTGACCAGAGGAAGAAGAAGGAGAGCCTCGGCCTCCTCTAGAAAATCGAGAAAGGCTCCTCCTCCCTTGCTCCATTCCCTCAACATGTCGGCGCATGAGTTCCTCTCGTCCTCCTCTACCTGACAGTACTCTTCTTTTGGCCCAGGACCTACTCCTCCGCCGTCGCCGTCGAGCTCTGCCAAGTCTACTCTTGGCCTCTGACGCGCCAGCTACCTCCCGGCGTCAGACCACCCCGTGTCGCCCCTCGTTTGGCTCGTCGTCGACCACCGTGTCGCCCTACCGCCTCCAAGACCTACCTCGACCCCAGGTGAGCCTCCCGGCCAAGCTCCACCGCTCAGTAGGGTTCCGTCGCCGGTGCTCTGTCTCTGTGAAGACGAAGTCGGCGAGCCGTTCGTTGCGACTAGATCCGACGGCCACCGTCGCTCGGTACCGCTTCGGCGCCCCTCGCTCGCTGACAGTGGGCCCCACTAGTCAGTTTCAATCCGCGCGCTCCCGCGCGTCGCGCCGACCGCCGTGGGCTGAATCCTCCCCTACAGCCCAGTACCTCCCCAGATCCGGCGCATTGCACCCTTTTTCTTTATCTTTTTAGCCGATCCACTTATTCCAGAAAATCTCTTGCTAGGATTTAATCAAAATAAAATGGTAAACCAAGGCCAAATGCCAACATTAATATTTCTGGTGGTTCCCTGATGTTTTCTTGAACATGGAGAAGCAACCCCATGTCCAAAATAATTTTCATTAATTGCTGGTAATTATTCTGATGCCAAGTATACCTTGCACTAATTCATTCCCACTAAGAGTTTCGCACCTCCATTTGAGATGAACCAAGGCTCTACTGAGAGGTATTTGACATACCTATCATCTAGAACTGGTCCTATGCCAAGGTCAATACTAGGTTACCTTTAAGAAAAATAACTAAACCAGCCCTTGTCTGCCTTGAATAAATTCTCTAGGTCAAACCAAATGTGGTATTGACCTGATTCCAATTCCCAGTACCTCCTAGGATTGGTATCTAGCAAATCCAAGCAGCTAAGAATTTATTGAGCTCTGGTGGAATTTTAGTGATTTAAATACTTCAGTAATGAGTATTTTCACTAAAAAAATCACTCTAGGAGTTTGGCAATTCCAAAATGAGTGAATCCAATTCCCGCTGAAAGCTATTTTAAATACCTATCACATGCCCTTGAAATAAACTCAATAAATTTTGTAGAATTAATCAGGTAAAAAGGAGAAGAATCATACAGAACTGCCTTTGGGAATTTCCTGAGGGCATTATGGTAATTATTTTGGCAAGTTTCCGACTCTAGGTGGTTCAGTACAGAAATTACTACCAAACCATCCAAGCAAATAATTCTTGGAGCTCCAAATAAATTCTGGTGAATTATCCCCTTAAACTAGAGTTTATTCTACTATAAAAAGCATAACTAATTCCAGGAAATTGATAATCAGGTGAAACCACTTCTGTTGGTTTTGTCTTGTCAAGACCTATCCGGGGATATCACTCTTGCACATTGATATCACACTGAGCATAGAACTCTAATCCAAATGCCTTGTCTCTAGCCTTGACAACTATCTTCCAACAGAAAACACCCTAGTGGCAATCTTGTAAATTCCACCATTTGAATCCCACTTCTCCAAAACCTCCCAAGTCCAGTAGTAATTCTCATGTTTGTTGGCTGTATGGTTTGATGTTGTATGCCTTGTATTGATTGTGATATTGTCTGCTTGCATGTGTATCCAATGACGACGATAGTGTGAGTGTTTGACGGCAAGAAGGATGGGACTTCTTTTATTATTATTGGGTTTTCTGGTTATCTAAAGAAGTCTAGGGACTGATTGCTGATCACAGGCAAGCCACCATTCTTGAACTCTGATATATGTCCTACTCTCTTTAACCTGTTTTATATCCTCTTTATAAATTGCATTACCTACCTGCATGTTTTGTTTTACAAATACTGCGATAGTAACTTGGCTCCTCCAAGTTATGACTTCGTGTCCTTCAAGGCACCAATCCGTTGAACCTATCATTATATCCCCTCTAGACCGAGAGTACGATGGTTAGCATCCTACCTCCTTGGAAACCCCGGTTTTCAGAAAATAAACTATTTTGAGATTTCCCCACTACAAATGTTGCAAAACGGCTTTTGTAAAACCCTAGGAAGAGGCATCGTTCCCATTGGAGGTTTTAAAAAAATAAATGGTGATGATGAGAAGTGAGAATATGATGGGATGTTCTACACCTTTACTGGAACAATTTTTATCCGCGCAACCACATTATCCCAGGTATTGGGGCTTAACTCGTAGGTTGTCTGCATTAGCCGAGGCAGCCCTACCATGCTTATAGGGAGAGATCCCTGGAAGTCCAGGCAGGTGCCACCAGATCAAGGATCTGAAGCCTGTCGCTTGCTTCGGCAAGAGTGAGCCTGAACTGGCAGGAGGCCGGTGCAACAATTGGGTCTCCCCGGACGGTATGACTTGGAGTACGGAAGGAAGTGGAGTCACCAGATTTAAGGTATACGCCAAGTTGCGGCTTGAGTATGCGCGTGTACGGAAGGAAGGACTATGGCTGGGAGCCACATACTCGTTGCCGGGGAAAACAAACCCAAGAGGAAAATCATGCCTTTGCTAAGGTAGACAAGCGAAAGGTTAGGTTTGATTATCCGGACCCCCATCTACAGTGGTAGTGGGCCGTGGTTGTATCCCGGCGGATGTATTGATTCTTGTGGGGAAAGTGCGCAAACTCTACAGAGTATTACCTATTCGAATAGTCGTGTCCACGGTCAAGGACGCTTGTAAAGGTGTTGGCTAGGAGTACCCAAACTGTGCTTGGTTAGGAAACAAGTACGAAGAGGACGAAGGTTCCGGGGGAACCCGAGTTCGGAAATGCTTTGTTTTGTCCCGAGGGGTCGAAGAGGTTTATAAAGGGTTTTAACGACAAAAATTGTTTTCAAAACTCTTTTCAACAAAGATATGGAGATGTCTTTATTTATAAAACAGAAGCATGTTTTCAAAACTTTTTTTACAAAGATACGGAGATGCCATAACTTCAAAAGTTAGTTTAGGCTTTTCAAAAGCAAACCCCAGATAGAGCTATCTCGCCACAGCCAGATCTGCATTTCCTTTGTTCATTTTTTGTTGGTTTGCGAGTACATTCAAAAGTACTCACGGCTTTGTCCCTAGCTATTTACTTGCCCAGACTTTCAGAGTTTCGACTTCGGAAGATCCAGGTGACGTCCAGCAAACTAGGCCGTCTTCCCAGTCACTTGCCTATAAGTTGAGGCACGATTGGGCTCTGCGCTTGGCGATGTTCCGCTGCTAATGATGATGTATCCATAATGGCATGTATGTATGTCTTGTAATTTGTTATGTTCCGGATGTTGTAATGGTACCTATCGGTTATGTTCCACGGCTCACTGATCATGGGAACGTGGATGTATGCATAACAGAGATTTCTCGGATGGTTAATCCGGGGACCCCACAGAACACACATGCAATGACTCTAATGGTGCTTTATGAAAATAACACACATGCAATGACTCTGGTGGTGGTTTACAAAAGGAAGACACATGCAACGACTCTGGTGGATCCATGTAGTTTAGGAAAATAAGACACATGCAATGACTCTAGTGATGGTTTAGTAAAGGAACACACTGATCTCCATTTTGCATCACTATTATATGTCTTAATTCACTATTATTCATTGATATATTTTGTATTGAGAGGTGATACTTATGTTATTTCATCTATTTTTACATGGTTGATGACTTTTGGAGCATGGACCGCTGCAGTCAGGATTCTGATGGAAAAGGTGTTGTTTGGAGGCAAAATTCGTGAAGATCAGAAAATCCGGGAAAATATACGTAAAATCCTATTTTTCTAGAAGACTCAGGATGCCAGAAGATGGAGTGGAGGTGGGCCATAGGGGGCCCACACCACCCCATGGCGCGGGCAGTCCTAGGCCGCGCCTGGAGGTGGTCTGGCCGCCCTGGCCCACTCCAGCCTCTCTCCTCTAGCGTATATCATCCCCACGAAACCCTAATACTCGGGGGGGCGACCATAGAAAGGTTCCGCCGCCTCTGCGGGGCGGAAAATATCGAGAGAGAATGATCTATCCGGCAGATAGATTTCTGCCAGGGGAATTCCTTCCCGGAGAGGGAAGATCATCACCATCAACACCACCATCAAGCCGGGCTTCATCGGGATCATCATCATCATCACCATCAGCACCCTCATCACCATCTCCATATTTCTGTAACAATTGGTTGAATCTTGCTATAGTTCATAGGGGAAACTTTCCCAGTGTTGATTACTATTTGTTGTTAATGCTATTGAGTGAACCATTGAATTATTGTTTATGTTCAGATTGTTATACATCATTATTCCATCTCTGATCATGATCCATATGATGTCTTGAGAGTAGTTCGTTTTGTTCTTGAGGACATGGGAGAAGTCTTGTTGTTCGTAGTGGAGTTGTGTTGAGAAAGATTCAATAGATTGTTATTTAAGTTGTGGTGTACTTCTTCTAGTGGTGTCATGTGAACATCGACTACATAACACTTCACCTATAAGGGCCTAGGGGAATGCATTGTGTATTTGGCTACTAATCGTAGGGGTTGCCGGAGTGACAGAAACCTGAACCCCCGTTAGGAAACCATTGCACAAGGGATGTAAGGGTCTTAGAGTTTAAAGCTGTGGTTAGGTTTCTACCTTAATTACTTTCTTGTACTTACGGTATTTGCAAGGGGTATAATCACAAGTATGTATTAGTATTGGATGGGGCGGTACATTAGCACAGGTTCACCCACACAACACTTAGAAAGCGAAAGAAGATTAATCAACTATATGAAGTGAAAGCACTTGACAGTCTTCCCATGTGTCCTCGAGAACGTTTGGTCATCTTAAGTAATACAACCGGTTTGTCCTTTGCTGCATAAAGGATTGGGCCACTTGCTGCATTTATTCTTACTGTCTTTTATTTACTCGTACTTTTTTTACTTGCTTTATCAAAAACCCCTAAAAATCCGTTTGCTAAGTATTTGAAGAGAATTCCTGATCCATACTACTAGCCAGCACCTTCTGCTCCTTGTTGGGTTCGACACTCTTATCGAAAATACTGCGATACACCCCCTATACTTGTGGGTCATCAAGACTATTTTATGGCGCCATTGCTGGGGAGTGAAGCGCTATTGGAGAGTGGAATTGGTAAAGGAAACTTCTACTGTGAGTATTGTTTACTTCTGCTAGTTGCTTTATGTTCGTTATGGATAATTCGTTGAGTTTCTTATATGGTAATGCTACTACCACTACTAAGGTAGTAGATAAGCCACCACCTGCTGAGAAAGATGTTTTCAAAATACCTACAAGAATTATTGATCGTGTTATGGATAACTACTATGTTGGGGATGGAATTGTCCATCCCGGTGATCATTTACTCTTTATACACGAATTATGCGGGTTGTTCAAGTGTGCAGGTATTACTACAGATCAAGTCAAGAAGAAGTTATTCTCATTATCACTGAAAGGAAGAGCTGAGGAATGGTATAAGCTGCTGAAGAATGGTCAAGCTTTGGAATGGGAGGAAATAGTGCCTCTCTTTTATTCAAAGTTTTATCCTCCTAGTGAGATTCATCAAGATCGGAATCAAATATACAACTTTTGGCCCCTTGATGGAGAGAGTACAGCTCAATCTTGGGGGAGATTGAAGTTACTAATGCTCAAATGTCCCATTCATGAGCTCCCCAACAATATTATTATCAACAACTTTTATGCAAGGCTCCCTCTACATGATAAAGATTTATTGGATTCTTCTTGTGCTCGATCATTCACTCGCATGGAAGAAGAAGCTAAATGGGATCTTCTAGACCGTATTCAAGACAATGCTGAAGCTTGGGAGAATGACAAAGGTAGAAAGTCAGGTATAAATTATGATTATGAATGCATTGAATCTTTTATGGGAACTGATGACTTTCAAAATATTAAAAATGCTTATGGTCTAGACTCTCCAGCTATTGCTTCTTATTTTAAGGCTTTTGCTTCCTACATTGAAGTGCCTAAAAAGAAGTGGAATAAGTATCATGAACCTTATAAAGATATTGCTAAGAGTGTTCCCGCAAGAAATACTAAAGTTTATACTGCTAATCATGTTTTACCTAAACCTTATATTGAGAAAATGCCTTTTCCAGTATGAATAAACATTATATGATGGCTAGTATGGTAGATGAAAGTATGAATAAAGCAGTTGAACCTGATAAACAAATGGTTGATGAACCTATTATAGAAAATGTGAAAGACTTTGTCACCAAGTACGAAGAAGAGGGACATACTATCCTTTGTAAGGATACCTCTAATATTGTTTCACATAGTAGTGTTATGAGAGCTAATATTCCCGTGTTTTCTGTTAGAATAAGTGATCATTGCTATGATGGTCCTTGTGATAGCTATATTGTTAAGTTTATGCATGATACTAAAAACTACTATTAGAGAGGGAAAAGTGTTCTTATGCATCTCAATAATATCATGTTTCCTCGTTTTATGCTGAAAGATTTTATGTTGCACTTCTTTTGCCTTCTTATGAAGTTGCCTTTGGTTTCAATAACTTGTTTGTTTACAAAATCACCTTGCATAGGAAGTGGGTTAGACTTAAATGTGTGTGTGTTTTTGCTTCTTAATGCTCTCTTTCACTTCAATCCATATCCCTATGAGAGCTTCTTCAAAATTATGATGCACATCTTAATGGCTATAAAGAAAGAGCTTTATGGGAGACAACCCAATTTGTTTTTGCTTTCAGTTTGTCTTTGTTTCTTTGAGTCTTGGAAGTTATTACTTCGGTAATAACCTCTCCTTATCCGTTTTGTTTGGTTTCTGAGTCAAGATCAACCTCTAATGAGAGAGAAGTAATATTTGGGGAAGTTGTTGTCCTGGAACAGATTTTTGTGCTTCACCGTAAAAATTCGTGAGAGATCTCTGTATGTCGGATTGAGCTGTAATCGTTTGTGCTTCTGCCCCAGGTTGTTATTTAACTTTCGTTAGTTTTGCACTTCTTTATTTGAGCAACATAAGATTTTCTAAAAAAATGATCTTTACCTGCTGGTCTGTTTTGACAGATTTTTCCACTCTTGCATTTGCTTCTTTATTCGATTTCCTTTTTGAACTCTTTTTGGGTTTCCGGAAGGAGTTGCTTCAGTAGCTTATGTTTTGATGGTTTTCAGTTGAAGTTGGACACAAAAGGTTTTATCACTTCACTTATACTAATGTTGCTAATGAGAACTATGTGAAGTTTTGTGTGAAAGAAATTTCCAGGAAGTGGAGACAATGGTGTAATAAGGAAGAGAAAGGTTTTATGACTCCAATAAGAAGTGTATGAAGATGAATATGTCGACGATATTCAAGTGATGACTCCAGAAAAATCTACTAGATACCAAATTCAGAGACCTGCAGAGTCTGTTTCCAACTAGGTAACACTTCTGGTAAGAAAAGTTCCGCGAAAACAGAATCCAACTATATTTTTTTGCAGTTTTTAGTCAATAAGGAAAGTTACGAAGAGAAAAAGGGACGAAAAAAGAGCCTGGGTGGCCCACACCACCCCTTGGCGCGGGCCGACCCCTGGCTGTGCCACCAGGTGGTGAGGCCACCCAGGACTCCGCCTCCGACTCGTTTTCTCCGAGTACCTTCCTTTTGATGTGAAACTCCGTAATATATAACCCCTGGATCTTCCGAGGTTCGTATATCATGTTTTCCTCGTGTTTTTGTTTCGATCTGTTTCTGCCAGGACATACTCTTTGAAAGTTTAGAAGCACAATGGTGTCCACCAAGGATAAAGGGAAGGAACCTATGGAGGAAGACCTCCAAGACCTCGGGAAGGAGAAAGAGATCAAGAGTGAAGGTGAAGAGGAGGCGAATGACACCGGCACTACCGTTGCAAGCATTGGAGTGGTGGCGAACCCTGCCAGGATCAGAAGGACTGCACGGATGTCAAATGGAGGGAAGCCTCCGCGTCACCGCTTGGCACCACGGACACCTCCTCCACACACCAAGAATCCCTTCCATACCTTTATCCATAACCATGCAGGAAAAGAAGACTCCAAGTGGGAAGAATGGGGAAAGAATAGCAAGAGCTGGGATTCTCAACACGACATGATCATGAGTCGCATTGAGCAAAACTCATAGATGATTCGTAATCTCACCTTCGAGATTGAGGACTTGGGGAAATTGATCAAAGAGCTCATCAAGAGGATACCACCACCACCTAAGGAGTAATTCGTCATCAGGTTTGGCATCCCCTTGGCTTGTTCCAAGCTTGGGGGAGTGCCGCGGTATCATATCACTATCTTCTGTCTTTTTACCTTATTAGTAGAGTCATATCATGAATAGAGGAATTATTATGTAGTTTGGTTTTCATTATGGAAGTGTCCCCTCTCTCGTTAGATTTGTATCCCTTGGTGTGAGTTCCCGTTATGCAATATTAATGAGAAGTTCTATCATGCACTCTTTTGCATAGCTTATGTTAGTTTTCAATTCGTGGTTATATGATTGATCTTGTTGTTAGTATTGGTAGCATTTTGGGATCATTGAGTTAATTTAGTTGGTTTTGGCAAACCTGGCTCGGTAAGTAGCAACACCTTTTTGATAGTTGAATAAAAAGATAAAAGTACATTTAAAGAAAAATTATTTCATCATCTTTCTTTCTTGATTTGCTCATAAGTCTAGTATTCTCTCGTTAATATCTTTTATGCTTCCAAGGAAGATTGCATGTTTGTATTTATCACTTGTATGTTTGTTTGTTTCCTTCAACTCTTGTACTTGCTATCCAGCCTTGCTAGCCAAAAACCTGTACTGAGAGGGTATTCTTCTCGTGCATCCACCTCCTTTAAACCAAAACCCATGCCATTTGTGTCCACCATACCTACCTAGTAGCATTATTGCTATTCCAAGTAAATTCCTGTTTTATCTACCTCCCAAATTAAACTTGTTATGTGAAAATTAGTGATTAAAGCTCTCATGAACTTGATGGCACACTTTACTTTCTCGCATTTAATAAACTTGAACCATTGGGTCCTTCTTTGTTCCGTATATGCTTGCGCTTTATGAGTTGAAGTTAGCCCTACCATGTGTCATGGGGACCGCTTTCAACACTTAATTGGTACTTGTACCTAGTTGATATCATGTTCTTTTGCTTATGGATCCCGGCGGTGTGAAATAAAAGTGGAACTTGTAAGATCATGGAGTTTATATGTGTGTTAGAGAAACGCCTGGGACGCTAGGCTAAGCCATGCCTAATCATGGTGGAAACTTGCAGCATAAATATAGTGAGCATTCTATGAAGCATCCTCAATAAAAGCCTATGCAAATATCAAATAAAAAGATCGCTGAGATGCTGACTGTCTGCTTTCCTTGTCATTTTGATTATGGGATAGCTCATGTGTCATGTGCAAGGGGTACCCCGTTGGCGGTTCTCAATGATACACATGTATTTACAATGACAAGAGCTTGCTCGTGACTGAAGTTGAGTAGCATGAGGATCGGTACTCATAAGTAAGGGGCATGAGATTTCAACTTATAACTTGTCAAGCATATCCTCTTAGTTGTGTCACTTTAACCTTAATCACCTAAAGATGCGTATGATAGGGGCAATGAGAGTTGAAAGCTAGTAAGTATCATAATTTTTGGGAGCTCTTTATGAGACTTGCAATCCCTGCTTCCCTCTGCGAAGACCCCTTTCTTTTACTTTGTAGTTGAGTCAGTAAACCTATTCCCTTCTATCTCAGCAAGTATTTTGAGTTGATGTGTTTCATTCATTCATATGATGATTTATTCAATCATGTTTCTAATATTCCTTGTTTTGCATGTTGCTCTTATCTTGATGTTTACTACTTTGAAAGCTATCTTTGAAAAAAGCAAGCTATTTGTGAACTCCAGCAAATTATCAACTATTCTTCAACCAAGAGCTAAGTTTTCCATTAACAATTATGATTCACTTTATGTATATTTATTGTGTTTCCTTTACTCATTACAAGATGAGTTATATAATAGTGAGTTGTCTTCTAATATGATATATGTATTTGATGAATGTGATGCTTCTTGTCCGTATTCTTTTATTGACTCTTCACTCCATAAACCTGAGGTCATGTTTATTGAGCTCAGTTTCGCTTGGGGACAAGCGAACTCTAAGCTTGGGGGAGTTGATACGTCCATTTTGCATCACTATTCTATGTCTTAATTCACTATTATTCATTGATATATTCGTATTGAGAGATGATACTTATGTTATTTCATCTATGTTTGCATGGTTGATGACTTTTGGAGCATGGACCGCTGCAGTCAGGATTGTGATGGAAAAGGTGCTGTTTGGAGGCAAAATTCGCGAAGATCAGAAAATCCGGGAAAATATAAGGAAAATCCTATTTTTCTAGAAGACTCTGGATGCCAGAAGATGGAGTGGAGGTGGTGTGGCTGCCCTGGCCCACTCCAGCCTCTCTCCTCTGGCGTATATGATCCCCACGAAACCCTAAGCCTCGGGGGCGACAACAGAAAGATTCCGCCGCCTCTGCGGGGCGGAAAATACCGAGAGAGAAAGATCTCTCCAGCAGACAGATTTCTGTCGGGGGAATTCCTTCCCGAAGAGGGAAGATCGTCGCCATCAACACCACCATCAAGCTGGGCTTCATTGGGATCATCATCATCATCACCATCATAATCACCCTCATCACCATCTCCATATTGCTGTAACAATTGGTTGAATCTTGCTATAGTTAATAGGGGAAACATTCCCGCTGTTGATTACGATTTGTAGTTGATGCTATTGAGTGAACCATTGAATTATTGTTTATGTTAAGATTGTTATACATCATTATTCCATCTCTGATCATGATCCATATGATGTCTTGTGAGTAGTTCGTTTTGTTCTTGAGGACATGGGAGAAGTCTTGTTGTTAGTAGTGGAGTTGTGTTGAGAAAGATTCAATAGATTGTTATTTAAGTTGTGGTGTACTTCTACTAGTGGTGTCATGTGAACTTCGACTACATGACACTTCACCTATAAGGGCCTAGGGGAATGCATTGTGTATTTTGCTACTAATCATAGGGGTCGCCAGAGTGACAGAAACCTGAACCCCTATTAGGAAACCATTGCACAAGGGATGTAAGGGGCTTAGAGTTTAAAGCTGTGGTTAGGTTTCTACCTTAATTACTTTCTTGTACTTACGGATGTTTGCAAGGGGTATAATCACAAGTATGTATTAGTCTTGGATGGGGCGGTACATTAGCATAGGTTCACCCACACAACACTTAGCAAGCTAAAGAAGATTAATCGACTATATGAAGCGAAAGCACTTGACAGTCTTCACATGTGTCCTCGAGAACCTTTGGTCATCTTAAGTAATACAACCAGCTTGTCCTTTGCTGCATAAAGGATTGGGCCACTTGCTGCATTTATTCCTACTGTCTTTTATTTACTCGTACTTTGTTTACTTGCTTTATCAAAAACCCCTAAAAATCCGTTTGCTAAATATTTTCAGAGAATTCCTGATCCATACCACTTGCCAGCATCTTCTGCTCCTCGTTGGGTTCGACACTATTACTTATCGAAAATACTGCGATGCACACCCTATACTTGTGGGTCATCACACACATGCAATGACTCTGGTGGTGGTTTAAGAAAGGAACACACATGCAATGACTCTGGTGGTGGTTTAGGAAAAGATGACACATGCAATGACTCTGGTGTTGGTTTAAGAAAGTAACACACATGCAATGATTCTAGTGGTGGTTTAAGAAAGAAGACACATGCAATGACTCTGGTGTTGGTTTAGAAAAAGAAGACACATGCAATGACTCCGGTGGTGGTTTAAGAAAGGAACACACATGCAATGACACTGGTGGATCCATGTGGTTTAGGAAAGAAGACACATGCAATGACTATGGTGGTGGTTTAGGAAATAAACACACATGCAATGAATCTGGTTGTGGTTTAAGAAAGGAACACACATGTAATGACTCTGGTGGATCCATGTGGTTTAGAAAAAGAAGACACATGCAATGACTCTTGTGATGATTTAAGAAAGTAACACACACGCAATGACTCTGGTCAATCCATGTGGTTTAGAAAAAGAAGACACATGCAATGACTCTGGTGGTTGTTTAAGATAGGAACACACATGCAATGACACTGGTGGATCCATGTTGTTTAGGAAAGAAGACACATGCAATGACTATGGTGGTTGTTTAGGAAAGAAACACACATGCAAGGACTCTGGTTGTTGTTCAAGAAAGGAACACACATGCAATGACACTGGTTGATCCCTATGGTTTAGGAAAAGAAGACACATGCAATGACTCTGGTGGTGGCTTTGGAAAGGAACACACATGAAATGACTCTTGTGGTAGTTTAGGAAAGGAAGACACATGCAATGACTATGGTGGTGGTTTAGGAAAAGAAGACACATGCAATGACTCTGGTGGTGGTTTAGGAAAGGAAGACACAAGCAATGACTCTGGTGGTGATTAATGAAAGGAAGACACATGTAATGACTCTGGGAGTCCTTTAGGAAAGGAACACACAAGCAATGACACTGGTGGATCCATGTAGTTTAGGAAAAGAAGACACATGCAATGACACTAGTGGTGGTTTAGGAAAGAAACACACATGCATTGACTCTGGTGGTGGTTTATGAAAGGAAGACACATGCAATGACACCGGTGGTGGTTTAGGAAAGGAACACACATTCAATGACTTTGGTGATGGTTTAGGAAAGGAACTCACATTCAATTACTCTAGTGGTGGTTTAGGAAACGAACAAACATGCAATAACTCTGGTGGTGGTTTAGGAAAATAACACACATGCAATGACTCTAGTGGTTTAGGAAGGAACACACATGCAATCACTCTGGTGGTTTATGAAAGGAAGACAAATGCAATGACTCTTGTGGTGGTTTATGAAAAGAAGACACATGCAATGAATCTAGTGGTGGTTTAGAAAAGGAACACACATCCAATGACTCTGTTGGTGGTTTAGGACAGGAAGACACATGCAATGACTCTGGTGGTGGTTTAGGAAAGGAAGACACATGCAATGTATCTGGTAGTGGTTTAGGAAAGGAACACACATGCAATGACTCTAGTTGTGGTTTAGGAAAAGAACACACATGCAATGACTCTTGTGGTGATTTAGGAAAGGACGACACATGCAATGACTCTGGTGGATCCATGTGGTTTAGCAAAAGAAGACACATGCAATGACTCTGGTGATGGTTTAGTAAAGGAACACACATGCAATGACTCTGGTGGTGGTTTAGTAAGGTAACACACATGCAATGACTCTAGTGGTGGTTTAGGAAAAGATGACACTTGCAATGACTCTGGTGGTGGTTTAGGAAAGGAACACACAAGCAATGACACTGGTGGATCCATGTGGTTTAAGAAACAAAGCCACATGTAATGACTCTAGTGGTGGTTGAGGAATGGAACACACATGCAATGGCTCTGGTGCTGGTTTTGGAAAGGAACAAACATGCAATGGCTCTGGTGGTGGTTTAGGAAAGGAAGACACATGCAATGACTCTGGTGGTAATTTGGGAAAAGAAGACACATGCAATGACTCTTGTTGTGGTTTAGGAAAGGAACACACATGCAATGACTCTAGTCGTGGTTTAGGAAAATAACACACATGGAATGACTCTGGTTGTGGTTTAGGAAAGGAAAACACATGCAACGACTCTGGTGGATCCATGTGGTTTAGGAAAACAAGACACATGCAATGACTCTAGTGATGGATTAGTAAAGGAACACACATGCAATAACTCTGGTGGTGGTTTAAGAAAGGAACACACATGCAATGACTCTGGTGGTGGTTTAGGAAAAGATGACACATGCAATGAATATGGTGGTGGTTTAGGAAAGTAACACACATGCAATGACTCTAGTAGTGGTTTAGGAAAAGAACACACATGCAATGACTCTGGTAGTGGTTTAGGAAAGGATCACATATTCAATGACTCTAGTGGTGGTTTAGGAAAATAACACACATGCAATGACTCTAGTTGTG
>CAJUXJ010002186.1:87133-120899 GCA_910589775.1 Avena eriantha
GAATGACACTGGTTGATCCATGTGGTTTAGGAAAAGAAGACACATGCAATGACTCTAGTGGTGGTTTTGGAAAGAAACACACATGAAATGATTCTTGTGGTAGTTTAGGAAAGGAAGACACATGAAATGACTATGGTGGTGGTTTAGGAAAATAAGACACGTGCAATGACTCTGGTGGTGGTTTAGGAAAGGAACACACATGCAATGACTTTGGTGGTGGTTTATTAAAGGAAGACACAAGCAATGACTCTGGAGGTGATTAAGGAAAGGAAGACACATGTAATGACTCTGGGAGTGGTTTAGGAAAGGAACACACATGCAATTACACTCGTGGATCCATGTAGTTTAGGAAACAAAGACACATTCAATGACATTGGTGGTGGTTTAGGAAAGAAACACACATGCAATGACACTCGTGGTGGTTTAGGAAAGAAACACACAGGCCATGACTCTGGTGGTGGTTTACAAAAGGAAGACACATGCATTGACACCGATGGTGGTTTAGGAAAGGAACACATATTCAATGACTTTGGTGGTAGTTTAGGAAAGGAACACACATTCGATGACTCTGGTGGTGGTTTAGGAAAGGAACACACATGCAATGAATCTACTGGTGGTTTAGGAAAATAACACACATGGAATGACTCTGGTGGTTTAGGAAGGAACACAAATGCAATGACTCTGGTGGTGGTTTACGAAAGGAAGACAAATGCAATGACTCTTGTGGTGGTCTATGAAAAGAAGACACATGCAATGACTCTAGTGGTGGTTTAGAAAAGGACCACACAACCAATGACTCTATTGGTGGTTTAGGAAAGGAAGACACATGCAATGACTCTTGTGGTGGCTTAGGAAAGGAAGACAGATGCAATGACTTTGGTAGTGGTTTAGGAAAGGAACAGACATGCAATGACTCTAGTGGTGGTTTAGGAAAAGAACACACATGCAATGACTCTGGTGGTGGTTTAGGAAGGGAAGACACATGCAATGACTCAGGTGGTGTTTTCGGAAAGGAACACACATGCAATAACTCTGGTGGTGGTTTCGGAAAGTAACACACATGCAATGACTCTAATGGTGGTTTAGGAAAAGAACACACATGCAATGACCTTGGTGGTGGTTTAACAAAAGGAACACACATGCAATGACACTGGTGGATCCATGTGGTTTAGGAAAGAAGATACATGCAATGACTATGGGTGTGGTTTAGGAAAGAAACACACATGCAATGACTTCGGTTCTGGTTTAAGAAAGGAAGACACATGCAATGACACTGGTTGATCCATGTGGTTTAGGAAAAGAAGACACATGCAATGACTCTGGTGGTGGTTTTGGAAAGAAACACACATGAAATGATTCTTGTGGTAGTTTAGGAAAGGAAGACACATGAAATGACTATGGTGGTGCTTTAGGAAAATAAGACACGTGCAATGACTCTGGTGGTGGTTTAGGAAAGGAACACACATGCAATGACTGTCGTGGTGGTTTATTAAAGGAAGACACATGCAATGACTCTAGAGGTGATTAAGGAAAGGAAGACAGATGTAATGACTCTGGGAGTGGTTTAGGAAAGGAACACACATGCAATTACACTCGTGGATCCATGTAGTTTAGGAAACGAAGACACATGCAATGACACTGGTGGTGGTTTAGGAAAGAAACACACATGCAATGACACTGGTGGTGGTTTAGGAAAGAAACACACAGGCCATGACTCTGGTGGTGGTTTACAAAAGGAAGACACATGCATTGACACCGATGGTGGTTTAGGAAAGGAACACATATTCAATGACTTTGGTGGTAGTTTAGGAAAGGAACACACATTCGATGACTCTGGTGGTGGTTTAGGAAAGGGACACACATGCAATGACTCTACTGGTGGTTTAGGAAAATAACACACATGGAATGACTCTGGTGGTTTAGGAAGGAACACAAATGCAATGACTATGGTGGTGGTTTACGAAAAGAAGACAAATGCAATGACTCTTGTGGTGGTCTATGAAAAGAAGACACATGCAATGACTCTAGTGGTGGTTTAGAAAAGGAACACACAACCGATGACTCTATTGGTGGTTTAGGAAAGGAAGACACATGCAATGACTCTTGTGGTGGCTTAGGAAAGGAAGACACATGCAATGACTCTGGTAGTGGTTTAGGAAAGGAACAGACATGCAATGACTCTAGTGGTGGTTTAGGAAAAGAACACACATGCAATGACTCTGGTCGTGGTTTAGGAAATGAAGACACATGCAATGACTCAGGTGGTGGTTTCGGAAAGGAACACACATGCAATAACTCTGGTGGTGGTTTCGGAAAGTAACACACATGCAATGACTCTAATGGTGGTTTAGGAAAAGAACACACATGCAATGACTCTGGTAGTGGTTTAGGAAAGGAACACATATGCAATGACTCTAGTGGTGGTTTAGGAAAAGAACACACATGCAATGACTCTGGTGGTGGTTTAGGAAAGGAAGACACATGCAACGACTCAGGTGGATCCATGTGGTTTAGGAAAAGAAGACACATGCAATCACTCTGGGGATGGTTTAGTAAAGGAACTCACATGCAATGACTCTGGTTGTGGTTTAAAAAAGGAACACACATGCAATGACTCTGGTGGTGGTTTAGGAAAAGATGACACGTGATATGACTCTGGTGGTGGTTTAGGAAAGTAACACACATGCAATGACTCTAGTGGTGGTTTAGGAAAAGAACACAGATGCAATGACTCTTGTGGTGGTTTTGGAAAGGAAGACACATGCAATGACTCTGGTGGATCCATGTATTTTAGAAAAATAAGACACATGCAATGACCTTGGTGGTGGTTTAAGAAAGGAACACACATGCAATGACACTGGTGTATCCATGTGGTTTAGGAAAGAAGATACATGCAATGACTATGGTGGTGGTTTAGGAAAGAAACACACATGCAATGACTTTGGTTATGGTTTAAGAAAGGAACACACATGCAATGACACTGGTTGATCCATGTGGTTTAGGAAAATAAGACACACGCAATGACTCTGGTGGTGGTTTTGGAAAGAAACACACATGAAATGATCCTTGTGGTAGTTTAGGAAAGGAAGACACATGAAATGACTATGGTGGTGGTTTAGGAAAATAAAACACATGCAATGACTCTGGTGGTGGTTTAGGAAAGGAATACACAAGCAATGACTGTGGTGGTGGTTTATTAAAGAAGACACATGCAATGACTCTGGTGGTGATTAAGAAAAGGAAGACACATGTAAAGACTTTGGGAGTGGTTTAGGAAAGGAACACACATGCAATTACACTGGTGGATCCATGTAGTTTAGGAAACGAAGACACATGCAATGACACTAGTGGTGGTTTAGGAAAGAAACACACATGCAATGACACTTTGGTGGTTTAGGAAAGAAACACACAGGCAATTACTCTGGTGGTGGTTTACAAAAGGAAGACACATGCAATGACACCGGTGGTGATTTAGGAAAGGAACACATATTCAATGACGTTGGTGGTGGTTTAGGAAAGGAACACACATTCGATAACTCTGGTGGTGGTTTAGGAAAAGAAGACACATGCAATGACTCTGGTGGTTTAGGAAAGAAACACACATACAATGACTCTGGTTGTGGTTTAAGAAAGGAACACAAATGCAATGACACTGGTTAATCCATGTGGTTTAGAAAAGAAGACACATGCAATGCCTCTGGTGGTGGTTTTGGAAAGGAACACACATGAAATGATGCTTGTGGTAGTTCAGGAAAGGAAGACACATGCAATGACTATGGTGGTGGTTTAGTAAAAGAAGACACATGCAATGACTCTACTGGTGGTTTAGGAAAGGAACACACATGCAATGACTGTGGTGGTGGTTTAGGAAAGGAAGACACATGCACCGACTCTTGTGGTGACTAAGGAAAGGAATACACATGTAATGACTCTGGGAGTGGTTTAGGAAAGGAACTAACATGCAATGACACTGGTGGATCCATGTAGTTTAGGAAAGAAACACACATGCAATGACACTGGTGGTGGTTTAGGAAAGAAACACACAGGCAATGACTCTGGTGGTGGTTTACGAAAGGAAGACACATGCAATGACACCGGTGGTGGTTTAGGAAAGGAACACACATTCAATGACTCTGGTGGTGGGTTAGGTAAGGAACACACATGCAATGACTCTGGTGGTGGTTTTGGAAAATAACACACATGTAATGACTCTGGTGGTTTAGGAAGGAACACACATGCAATTACTATGGTGGTAGTTTACGAAAGGAAGACAAATCCTAGGACTCTTGTGGTGGTTTATGAAAAGAAGACACATGCAATGACTCTAGTGGTGGTTTAGAAAAGGAACACACATCCAATGACTCTATTGGTGGTTTAGAAAAGGAAGACACATGCAATGACTCTTGTGGTGGTTTAGGAAAGGAAGACACATCCAATCACTCTGGTAGTGGTTTAGGAAAGGAACACACATGCAATGACTCTAGTGGTGGTTTACGAAAAGAACACACATGCAATGACTTTGGTGGTGGTTTAGGAAAGGAAGACACATGCAATGACTCTGGTGGATCAATGTTGTTTAGGAAAAGAAGACACATGCAATGACTCTGGTGATGGTTTAGTAAAGGAACACACATGCAATGACTCTGGTGGTGGTTTAGGAAAAGATGACACATGCAATGACTCTGGTGGTGGTTTAGGAAAGTAACACACATGCAATGACTCTAGTGGTGGTTTAGGAAAAGAACACACATGCAATGACTCTGGTGATGGTTTTGGAAAGGAGGACACATGCAATGACTCTGGTGGATCCATGTGGTTTAGAAAAGGAAGACACATGCCATGACTCTATGGTGGTTTCAGAAATGAACACACACGCAATGACACTGGTGGATCCATGTGGTTTAGGAAAGAAGACACATGCAATGACTATGGTGGTGGTTTAGGAAAGGAACACACATGCAATGACTCTGGTTGTGTTTTAAGAAAGGAACACGCATGCAATGACACTGGTTGATCCATGTGGATTAGGAAAAGAAGACACATGCAATGACTCTGGTGGTGGTTTTGGAAAGGAACACACATGAAATGATTCTTGTGGTAGTTTGGGAAAGGAATACACATGCAATGACTATGGGGGTGGTTTAGGAAAAGAAGACACATGCAATGACTCTCGTGGTGGTTTAGGAAAGGAACACAAATGCAATGACTCTGGAGGTGGTTTAGGAAAGGAAGACACATGTAATAACTTTGGTGGTGATTAAGGAAAGGAAGACACATGTAATGACACTGGGAGTGGTTTAGGAAAGTAACGCACATGCAATGACACTGGTGGATCCATGTAGTTTAGGAAAATAAGATACATGCAATGAAACTTGTGGTGGTTTAGGAAAGAAACACACATGCAATGACTCTGGTGATGGTTTACGAAAGGAAGACACATGCAATGACTCTGGAAGTGGTTTAGGAAAGGAACTCACATTCAATGACACTGGTGGATCCATGTAGTTTAGCAAACGAAGACACATGCAATGACACTGGTGGTGGTTTAGGAAAGAAACACACATGCAATGACTCCGGTGGTGGTTTACGAAAGGAAGACACATGCAATGATACCGGTGGTTGTTTAGGAAAGGAACACACATTCAATGACTTTGGTGGTGGTTTAGGAAAGGAACACACATTCAATGACTCTGGTGGTGGTTTAGGAAAGGAACACGCATGCAATGACTCTGGTGGTGGTTTAGGAAAATAACACACATGTAATGACTCTGGTGGTTTAGGAAGCAACACACATACAATTACTATGGTGGTAGTTTACGAAAGGAAGACAAATCCAATGACTCTTGTGGTGGTTTATGAAAATAAGACACATGCAATGACTCTAGTGGTGGTTTATAAAAGGAACACACATCCAATGACTCTGTTGGTGGTTTAGGAAAGGAAGACACATGCAATGACTCTGGTGGTGGTTTAGGAAAGGAAGACACATGCAATGACTCTGGTAGTGGTTTAGGAAAGGAACACACATGCAATGACTCTAGTGGTGGTTTAGGAAAAGAACACAGATGTAATGACTTTGGTGGTGGTTTAGGAAAGGAAGAGACATGCAACGACTCTGGTGGATCAATGTGGTTTAGGAAAAGAAGACACATGCGATGACTCTTGTGATGGTTTAGTAAAGGAACACACATGCAATGACTCTGATGGTGGTTTAGGAAAATATGACACATGCCATGACTCTAGTGGTGGTTTAGGAAAGTAACACACATGCAATGACTCTAGTGGTGGTTTAGGAAAAGAACACACATGCAATGACTCTGGTGATGGTTTTGGAAAGGAAGACACATGCAATGACTCTGGTGGATCCATGTGGTTTAGAAAAAGGAAGACACATGCCATGACTCTGTGGTGGTTTCAGAAATGAACACACACGCAATGACACTGGTGGATCCATGTTGTTTAGGAAAGAAGACACATGCAATGACTATGGTAGTGGTTTAGGAAAGGTACACACATGCAATGACTCTGGTTGTGTTTTAAGAAAGGAACACGCGTGCAATGACACTGGTTGATCCATGTGGATTAGGAAAATAAGACACATGCAATGACTCTGGTGGTGGTTTCTGAAAGGAAAACACATGAAATGATTCTTGTGGTAGTTTAGGAAAGGAATACACATTCAATGACTATGGGGGTGGTTTAGGAAAAGAAGACACATGCAATGACTCTCATGGTGGTTTAGGAAAGGAACACAAATGCAATGACTCTGGAGGTGGTTTAGGAAAGGAAGACACATGTAATAACTTTGGTGGTGATTAAGGAAAGGAAGACACATGTAATGACACTGGGAGTGGTTTAGGAAAGAAACACACATGCAATGACACTGGTGGATCCATGTAGTTTAGGAAAATAAGATACATGCAATGACACTTGTGGTGGTTTAGGAAAGAAACACACATGCAATGACTCTTGTGATAGTTTACGAAAGGAAGACACATGCAATGACTCTGGGAGTGGTTTAGGAAAGGAACTCACATTCAATGACACTGGTGGATCCATGTAGTTTAGCAAACGAAGACACATGCAATGACACTGGTGGTGGTTTAGGAAAGAAACACACATGCAATGATTCTGGTGGTGGTTTACGAAAGGAAGACACATGCAATGACACCGGTGGTTGTTTAGGAAAGGAACACACATTCAATGACTTTGGTGGTGGTTTAGGAAAGGAACACACATTCAATGACTCTGGTGGTGGTTTAGGAAAGGAACACACATGCAATGACTCTGGTGGTGGTTTAGGAAAATAACACACATGCTATGACTTTGATGGTTAAAGAAGGAACACACATGCAATGACTATGGTTGTGGTTTACGAAAGGAAGACAAATGCAATGACTCTTGTGGTGGTTTATGAAAATAAGACACATGCAATGACTCTAGTGGTGGTTTAGAAAAGGAACACACATCCAATGACTCTGTTGGTGGTTTCAGGAAAGGAAGACACATGCAATGACTCTGGTGGTGGGTTAGGAAAGGAAGACACATTCAATGACTCTGGTACTGGTTTAGGAAAGGAACACACATGCAATGACTCTAGTGGTGGTTTAGGAAAAGAACACACTTGCAATGACTCTGCTGGTGGTTTAGGAAAGGAAGACACATGCAACGACAATGGTGGATCCATGTGGTTTAGGAAAAGAAGACACATGGAATGACTCTGGTGATGATTTAGTAAAGGAACACACATGCAATTACTCTGGTGGTGGTTTAAGAAAGGTACACACATGTAATGACTATGGTGGTGGATTAGGAAAAGATGACACATGCAATGACTCGGGTGGTGGTTTAGGAAAGTAACACACATGCAATGACGCTAGTGGTTGGTTACGAAAAGAACACACATGCAATGACTCTGATGATGGTTTTGGAAAGGCAGACACATGCAATGACTCTGGTGGATCCATATGGTTTAGAAAAAGAAGACACATGCAATGACTCTGGTGGTGGTTTAAGAAAGGAACACACATGCAATGACACTAGGTGGATCCATGTGGTTTAGGAAATAAGACACATGCAATGACTTTGGTGGTGGTTTATGAAAGGAAGAGACATGCAACGACTCTGGTGGATCAATGTGGTTTAGGAAAAGAAGACACATGCGATGACTCTTGTGATGGTTTAGTAAAGGAACACACATGCAATGACTCTGATGGTGGTTTAGGAAAATATGACACATGCCATGACTCTAGTGGTGGTTTAGGAAAGTAACACACATGCAATGACTCTAGTGGTGGTTTAGGAAAAGAACACACATGCATTGACTCTGGTGATGGTTTTGGAAAGGAAGACACATGCAATGACTCTGGTGGATCCATGTGGTTTATAAAAGGAAGACACATGCCATGACTCTGTGGTGGTTTCAGAAATGAACACACACGCAATGACACTGGTGGATCCATGTGGTTTAGGAAAGAAGACACATGCAATGACTATGGTAGTGGTTTAGGAAAGGAACACACATGCAATGACTCTGGTTGTGTTTTAAGAAAGGAACACGCGTGCAATGACACTGGTTGATCCATGTGGATTAGGAAAATAAGACACATGCAATGACTCTGGTGGTGGTTTTGGAAAGGAAAACACATGAAATGATTCATGTGGTAGTTTTGGAAAGGAATACACATTCAATGACTATGGGGGTGGTTTAGGAAAAGAAGACACATGCAATGACTCTCGTGGTGGTTTAGGAAAGGAACACAAATGCAATGACTCTGGAGGTGGTTTAGGAAAGGAAGACACATGTAATAACTTTGGTGGTGATTAAGGAAAGGAAGACACATGTAATGACACTGGGAGTGGTTTAGGAAAGTAACACACATGCAATGACACTGGTGGATCCATGTAGTTTAGGAAAATAAGATACATGCAATGACACTTGTGGTAGTTTAGGAAAGAAACACACAGGCAATGACTCTTGTGATAGTTTAAGAAAGGAAGACACATGCAATGACTCTGGGAGTGGTTTAGGAAAGGAACTCACATTCAATGACACTGGTGGATCCATGTAGTTTAGCAAACGAAGACACATGCAATGACACTGGTGGTGGTTTAGGAAAGAAACACACATGCAATGATTCTGGTGGTGGTTTACGAAAGGAAGACACATGCAATGACACCGGTGGTTGTTTAGGAAAGGAACACACATTCAATGACTTTGGTGGTGGTTTAGGAAAGGAACACACATTCAATGACTCTGGTGGTGGTTTAGGAAAGGAACACACATGCAATGACTCTAGTGGTCGTTTAGGAAAATATCACACATGCTATGACTTTGATGGTTAAAGAAGGAACACACATGCAATGACTATGGTGGTGGTTTACGAAAGGAAGACAAATGCAATGACTCTTGTGGTGGTTTATGAAAATAAGACACATGCAATGACTCTAGTGGTGGTTTAGAAAAGGAACACACATCCAATGACTCTGTTGGTGGTTTCGGAAAGGAAGACACATGCAATGACTCTGGTGGTGGGTTAGGAAAGGAAGACACATGCAATGACTCTGGTACTGGTTTAGGAAAGGAACACACATGCAATGACTCTAGTGGTGGTTTAGGAAAAGAACACACTTGCAATGACTCTGCTGGTGGTTTAGGAAGGAAGACACATGCAACGATAATGGTGGATCCATGTGGTTTAGGAAAAGAAGACACATGCAATGACTCTGGTGATGATTTAGTAAAGGAACACACATGCAATGACTCTGGTGGTGGTTTAAGAAAGGTACACACATGTAATGACTATGGTGGTGGATTAGGAAAAGATGACACATGCAATGACTCGGGTGGTGGTTTAGGAAAGTAACACACATGCAATGACGCTAGTGGTTGGTTACGAAAAGAACACACATGCAATGAATCTGATGATAGTTTTGGAAAGGAAGACACATGCAATGACTCTGGTGGATCCATATGGTTTAGAAAAAGAAGACACATGCAATGACTCTGGTGGTGGTTTAAGAAAGGAACACACATGCAATGACACTGGTGGCTCCATGTGGTTTAGGAAATAAGACACATGCAATGACTATGGTGGTGGTTTAGGAAAGAATGCAATGACTCTGGTTGTGGTTTACGAAAGGAACACACATGCAATGACACTGGTTGATCCATGTGGTTTAGGAAAAGAAGACACATGCAATGACTCTGGTGGTAGTTTTGGAAAGGAATACACATGAAATGATTCTTGTGGTAGTTTAGGAAAGGAAGACACATGCAATGACTATGGTGGTGGTTTAGGAAAAGAAGACACATGCAATGACTCTGGTGGGGGTTTAGGAAAGGAACACATATGCAATGACTCTGTAGGTGGTTTAGGAAAGGAAGACACATGCAATAACTCTAGTGGTGATTAAGAAAAGGAATACACATGTAATGACACTGGGAGTGTTTTAGGAAAGGAACACACATGCAATGACATTGGTGGATCCATGTAGTTTAGGAAAAGAAGACACATGCAATGACACTGGTGGTGGTTTAGGGAAGAAACACACATGCAATGACTCTGGTGATGGTTTACGAAAGGAAGACACATGCAATGACACCGGTGGTGGTTTTGGAAAGGAACACACAATCAATGACTTTGGTGGTGGTTTAGGAAAGGAACACACATTCAATGACTCTGGTGGTTTAGGAAAGGAACACACATGCAATGACTCTGGTTGTGGTTTAGGAAAATAACACACATGCAATGACTCTGGTGGTTTAGGAAGGAACACACATCCAATGACTCTTGTGGTGGTTTACGAATGGAAGACAAATGCAATGACTCTCGTGGTGGTTTATAAAAAGAAGACACATGCAATGACACTGGTGGATCCATGTGGTTTAGGAAAGAAGACACATGTAATGACTATGGTGGTGGTTTAGGAAAGAAACACACATACAATGACTCTGGTTGTGGTTTAAGAAAGGAACACACATGCAATGAAACTGGTTGATCCATGTGGTTTGGAAAATAAGACACATGCAATGACTCTGGTGGTGGTTTTGGAAAGGAACACACATGAAATGATTCTTGTGGTAGTTTAGGAAAGGAAGACACATGCAATGTCTATGGTTGTGGTTTAGGAAAATAAGACACATGCAATTACTCTGGTGGTGGTTTAGGAAAGGAACATACATGCAATGACTGTGGTGGTGGTTTAGGAAAGGAGGACACATGCAATGACTATGGTGGTGATTAAGGAAAGAAAGACATAGATAATGTAACTACCTCGGTGAAGTACGCTCTTAGTTAATGCCTGGATGAACGAAAGTGGTTAAAATAGTACGGTGGGGCCCAGGGCCACTCACGGTAGACCTTTCGGCCGTCCTAACCACTTTCAGACAACGGAACAAGAACGAGCGGTGTAATCGGCAGGCGAAGGGATCAATGACATACACAAATGAGTATGTATGCAAGCCACATACAACAGTCCTCAGAGCCATTCCATCTAAAAGAAATAGAAATATAGCAACGCCATACGGCAAGATCCAAATGTCCTGGATAGATATAATAATTTAGGATAGCTCCTCATACATCACACATCAGAGTATCAGGCGGAAGCCGAAAACAAAATCCGAGTACGAATAAGAAGCAAATTGGCATAAGATGCCCCATAAATAAACACATCCCGTCCACAGATCACACGGATCCCCGTTCCCGGAATCTCTACACCGAATGATCGTTGCTAACATCATCTGTCTCTTCCACCCAGTATCCATCTTGCGGGTACACCTGTTCATCTAAATCAAACAATTTATCGTGTGAGACCCTAGGGGTACTCAGCAAGTCTTTATGCCACTAAAGGGGACACAACCTGGGGTGACGCAATTGCAGCAAAAGAGAATACCTAACAATTCTACAGATACTCGCTAACCTTCCGCCTAACCAATGATAGACGGAAGTCCGTGAATTAAGAACAACAATTATAACAGTATAATTAACAGATCCATCCTCCTCCTCGCTTACAACCGAGGTAGCGGACGAACAACCCCCATCATCCGTTGGCAGTTTTATTAACCATTCCATGAGTATTGCACTATTTACTAGTCAAATACTTAGTCAAATTAATAGCGGTACTTTAATTATACTTGTCTATGATCGAGAAACTGTGCTCCAAGTCGTCCATAACCGCGGACACGGCTTTCAGAAAGATTTACCCTGCAGGGGTGCACGAATAGCAACACACACTCGATCAACCTCGGAAAAACCAAATCAAAACCCAACGAGGCATTCACGACAAAGAAATTACAGGATTCAAAAATATTTCAGTGGGCCACCCCATTAAGCTACCCGCAACGAAGTTGGCCGGCTCCGAGACGGACCCAAGGTTTGTGTGGACGGCGGTAAACGACTGGGAACCCGAAAATATCACTGGGCTTGTCGATACAGCGAAAACGTGTCACGATCCAAAATACTACAGGTGCTCCTCGCACAATCTTAAATAAAGCAGTAACATGGCATAAGTACAGAATAGTAATAAAGCCCCAAACTAATTGTGGCCCCAAGAAATAAGAATAAATCAAGCTCTGGCTCAGGGGGGGGTCCATAAGGCCTCCCGGATGTGGATAGTGCGAATAGTCAAGGAACAGGAATCAAGTACTTGGGGTCCTACGGGACACAAGTGAGCAGGAAAAACCAAATAGCAGATATTGCTCACCGGTGCCTCTTTCATTAGTTATCCCATTACTACTCAGGTTATGTTGTTTAGGTACCTCATTATCCAGCAGACACTCACATACCCTACTCATGCTTTTCTACGACCTGCATGACTCAAACAACTCCTGTAGTAATGGCTCATGGGACCGGAACAAGCTTGGTGTGGTTTAAAAGTAAAGGCTATGCAGTACTTGGGATTCAATTTAATGCAATCACGACTCAATGATGCAAGAATAAGATAGAGGCAATAGATACTGTATGTATGCAAGCATGTGGTAGTGCTTGCCTGGCAGCTCAGTTGAAGCGAGAGATGGATCTGGGTAATACTCCTGGGATTCCTGGTAATTCTCCTGCTGGGAGTCTATTCGAAGAACCAAACAAACAAGGGCCAGCATAAATAAAGTGCACAAGCATATGAATTAAAATGCAACAAGCAATCAAGCATGCCATGATGAATGATGCACAATTACATGGCATTAAAGTAGCATGGCAAAGGTGAGGGGTGGATACAAGAAATAAAGCACTTTATTATTTATTTGACCAAGTTTTATTGTCATAAACAGTTCAGATTTTTAATGAAAACATGATGCATGCTTCAATTCAGAACAAGGACTGCATAGATAGAACGGGCTCGTCGCACTGATCGATTTAGACATATTATTTGTCAAATTTGGAGTTACAAAACAAAAGTTATTAATTAAATAAGGAAAAGGGCATTTTATTGTAATTCTAATCATCTCGAAATTTTAAAGTGTTCAAACATTATTTTGAATGGCATATTTGAATTCCTCACATTTTTCTGATTCCAAAACATATATTATATGTATTATTTGGATTTGTATTTTAAAAATTATTTGAATCTGATTGAATTTGAATTTAAATCAATTTTGAATAGATTTAATTAAAACAGACGCCGGAATTACTTTTCTTACCCAGTAAAATCCAGCCACAGCCACTGACGGGTGGGCCTTGCGCTGACTGGGGCCACGCGCGCGGAAACATTTTTACACCGCGGGCTGGGCTGGCCACTGAGGCTGCGGGGTGGGGACAGCTGACGCTGGCCCACGTGACAGCGGCAAGGAAGACAGGGGCTGACAGGTGGGGCTGGGGTTGGAGCGCGGGTTGCGCCCGAGAAAAGCCGAGGGGTTTTCTGCAAGATGGTCAGGGTGACTGGCAGGTAGGGCCGCTAGGAGCGCGGGTTGCGGGAATCAAAAAGGTGGGGGGCTTTTTGTAAGATGACCACGGCCCGGGTTACTGTTTTTCTTCTCCCTCGTCTGGTGAGGAAAATCGACGCGCGGCGCGAGCGGGGATCGATCCCGGGACGCGGGCGTGAGCTCGGAGGGTGCTAACCGGTGCGGCTGGCTCGGGTAGTTGACTAGGGAGGTGGGCGCGGGCTAGATAAGGGGCTGTGCGGCGCGGGGAGGCTGGCAGACTACGACGAACGGCGCGCACTGAGAGCGCTCGACAAAAGCAACGGCGGTGCTACTCGTCGACGGAAAGGCGGGGCATGTCAGTGAGGTCGAGGAACTCACCGCGGTTTGCCTGGCGTGGTCGGATCGGGGAGAAGCGCGGCGGTTCATCGACGACGCAGACGCTCAGGCGGGCTAGGGTTTCGGAGGACGGCGAGGATCTGGCGGTGCTGGGGCTTTCTCCTTCGCACTGGCGTGGACAGGGCGTCGTAGAGGAACCTCCTCGAGCTCCCAGGACACCTCCAGGTCGAGCTGCACGTATGGAACGGCGGGGACGAGGTGATGTTGGCGGCGACCGGCGTCGGTCGCTGTTGGTCGGAGAGGAAGAAGGAGAAGAAGGGGGCGGCGCGGCCAGATCTGGGAGAGGCCAGAGAGGCGTGGGGTGGAAGGAAAAGTGAGAGGGAGAGAGAGGAGAGAGAGCCGTGGCAGGGGAGATAAAGGTGGCCTCGGTGCCACCTTTTCTTCCTTCTCCTCGAGCACGTGGGGCAGCTGGGGGCTTGTCCTGGGGCTGGACGGCGGCAAGAGGGACTGCAGGTGGACCAGGGCGGCGAGGTGGCTGCAGGGTGGGACCAGCATGGTGGTAGAAGAAGAGAGAGGGAAGGGGTAGCTAGGCTAGGGTTAGATGGGCATGGCTCGAGTTAGGGTTTTGTCTAGGTTAGGGTGGCTGGGTGTGGGCCAGGGAGAGGGTGGCCAGCAGCTAGGGAGAGAGGGGCTGGGCATGGAGGTCATGTTAGAGAGAGAGAGACTTAGGGTTTAGGAGAAAATTAGAGAGAGAGGGGAAAAGTTAGGTTAGGTTTTATTAGGCATTTATATTTTAAATTTGATTATGAGGCCAAACAAAGAAGAAGCATGAAGCTTGATCTTGCTTGAGACAATGTGAAGGAGAAACAAGAAAGAAAGAGGAAGAAAAGAATAGATGGAAAAGGTCACATATGGATCGTGCATGTAGAATTAAAAATAAGAGGAAAAAGAGATGGGTGAGATTGGGAGGATGGTGTAATGGTGGTAGATGGCCTCCCAAGATAGGATCCATTAAATTCAAAGAAAAACCAATGGAGTAAAAAGGTGGTGGAGAAGCTTGCATGGCCCATGCAAAAAATAATAATGCCATTATTTATTTTGTGACAACAATAATAATATTATGGCATTATTCTCATACATTTTCCAAGAAGTGGAATAGAGCCAAGCAAAAGAATTTAATGGACTAGATCCACCCCAACCCACATGAGCTAGAACAAAAATAGCAAAAGAAAGAAAAACAAGCTCATGGTTAATGGGATGGTGGGATTATAAAGTGGTGGAAGAGAAAGGTGGTGGAATGGAAATAAAAGATATGCCCCCGACTCAACTTGGGCATTTGAACAATATATCAATAGCCAAATATAATATCAAGAAGCAAATACAATTAATAATGCATGTTAGAGAAGAACCAAAAGAAAAGGAGTTTTATATGATGCTCAAATGCAATGTGGCATGATGACATGAGCATGATATAATTATGATGCAACAATAATATCTATGAAGTAGCCAATATCTTACTAAGACAAGTAGCATTACAATTGTTAGACAATTGGGATGCTACAACTCTCCCCCACTAAACAGGAATCTCGCCCCGAGATTCTAGGAAGAAGAAGACTCAAAGAGGGTAGGATACTTGGCACGGAGCTCATCTTCACGTTCCCAGGTGGCTTCATCAACGGAATTGTGCGACCACTGCACCTTGCAGAACTTGATGGACTTGTTGCGAGTCCTTCTTTCTGCGACTTCAAGAATTTTTGTGGGGTGTTCTTGATAAGACAGATCTTCTTGGAGATTAATGAGTTCATGGTCCACGGTCCTGCCGGGATCCTTGAAGCACTTCTTGAGTTGAGAGATGTGAAAAACATCATGGACTTTGAGTTGTTCAGGGAGCTCAAGAGCATAAGCAACTTCTCCTCTTCTTCCACGAATTTTGAAAGGACCGATGTATCTAGGAGCCAGCTTTCCTTTGATACCAAAGCGGTGCGTACCTCTCATGGGAGTGACACGAAGGTAAACGAGATCACCAGGGACATACTCCATGTCCGTGTGCTTCCTGTCATAATTGCTGTTCTGGCGACTTTGAGCAATCTTCAGATTTTCAAGAATGATGCGAACTTTCTCTTCCGCTTGAGTTACAATGTCGGGGCCAAACAATATTCTTTCACCTGCGCCCGACCAACCAATCGGAGGTATGCATTTGCGCCCATAGAGAGCCTCAAATGGTGCCCTCTTTAGACTTTTCTGGAAGCTGTTGTTGTAAGATAATTCAGCATAAGGAAGGCATTCTTTCCACTTCATGCCGAAAGAGATAACGCAAGCACGGAGCATATCTTCTAGAATCTGATTGATCCTTTCAACTTGTCCTTGCGACTAACGGTGGTAAGCTGTGCTGAAGTTTAGTTTTTTCCCCAAAGCATTTTGGAAACTTCCCTAGAACTTGGAAGTGAAGATGATTCCACGGTCTGAACTGATCTCAAGAGGAACTCCATACAGAGAGACAATTCTGTTGATATAGAGCTCAGCCAACTGAATTGCAGAAATTGTTTCCTTGACTGGAAAGAAGTGAGCTACTTTGGAAAGCCTGTCAATGACAACAAAGATTGCATTGTTGCCCTTCTGTGACCTTGGAAAACCAGTGATTAAGTCCATCTATACTTCCTCCCATTTCCATTTCGGAGGCTTCTATGGCTGTAGAAGACCGGAAGGTTTGTGATGGACAGCTTTAACTCTGCGACAAACATCACACTTCGAGACATACTTGGCACAATATCATTTCAAACCAGGCCACCAATATTGTGTTTTCAAGTCCATGTACATCTTAGTGCTTCCAGGGTGGATAGAAAGAACTAGAATCATGCGCCTCCTTGAGAACTTGCTCTGTTAAACCCGTGTAGTTCGGAACAAACATCCAGTGTTCAAAGAGAAGAGTGCCTTGGTCATCTACGTGCAAAGACTCATACTTTGGAAGTTGAATGTTGGAGATGATCTTTTTAGTGTAAGGATCCCCAAGTTGAATGGAACGGTCCTTTTCTTCCAAAAGAGGTGTTGCTAGAAGGTTCAGAAGATAACCTTGATCCACAATTTCAAGGTTGAGCTTGCGGAATTCCTCGCACAAGAGAGGCTGTTGTTCTTCCACCATGAGGTTGTTGACATAAGATTTTCGGCTGAGAGCATCTGCCATGACATTGGCTTTGCCTGGAGTATAGTCGATGGTCAAATCGAAATCATTGATTGTTTCAATCCACCTGCTCTGACGAAGGTTGAGGTCAGGCTGTGTGAAGATATACTTCAGACTCTTGTGATCAGAAAAGATCTCACAACGGTTGCCAAGCAAGTAATGCCTCCATACTTTCAAAGCAAAGACAACTGCTGCGAGTTCGAGGTCATGTGTAGGATAGTTGATCTCATGCGTCTTCAACTGTCGAGAGGCATAAGAAACAACTTGCTTTTCTTGCATAAGGACCGCACCCAATCCTTGCAATGAAGCATCACAGAAAATCTGGAAAGGCTTTGATGTATCTGGAGGAACCAACACTGGTGTGGAAGTGAGTTCTCTTTGAGTGTTTCAAAGCTTGCTTGACATGCAGGAGTCCAAAGGTATTTCTTGCCTTTCTTGAGGAGATCGGTAAGAGGCCTCGTAATCTTTGAGAAGTTTTGAACGAAGCGATGGCAGTAACTGGCCAAACCAAGGAAACTTCGGACTTCTTTGACATTTATGGGTGGAAGCCAGTCCATAATTGTCTTAATAGTTTCTGGGTTGACGGCAATGCCCTTGGCAGAGATGACGTGACCAAGGTAGGTGACTTGAGGCAGCCAGAATTCACACTTGGAGAACTTTGCATACAGGCGATTCTCACGAAGCTTGTTTAGGACACACCGAAGGTGTTCTTCGTGTTCTTCTTTTGACTTAGAATAGACTAGAATGTCATCCAGATAGACCACAACGAACTTATCAAGATACTCCATGAAAACCGAGTTCATAAGCCTCGAGAAGGTGGCAGGTGCATTGGTGAGACCGAAAGACATGACCGTGTACTCATACAGGCCATAGCGGGTGGTGAAAGCTAGTTTTGGGAACATCTTCCTTGCGGATCTTGATTTGATGATAACCACTTCTCAAATCAAGCTTAGAGAATACCACAGCTCCAGCTAGCTGATCGAAGAGATCATTAATCCGCGGAAGGGGATATTTATTCTTGATGGTTTTAGCATTGAGTGCCCGATAGTCAACACAAAGTCTATCAGTCTTGTCTCGCTTCTTCACAAATATGGTTGGACTACCCCAAGAAGAAGTACTGTGCTGAATGAAACCCAACTTCTCTTGTTCATCCAACTGATGCTTAAGTTCAGCCAACTCAGCAGGACCCATTTTATATGGCCGCTTGGAGATAGGAGCGGTGCCAGGTTCAAGTTCAATGACAAACTCGACCTCACGATCCGGAGGCATACCTGGCAACTCTTCAGGAAAGACATCTGGAAACTCACAAACTACAGGAGCACTCTGAATACCTTCCAAAGCATCATCATTCAGAGCCGCCAAAGAATAAAGCTGAATTGCAGGAGTCAGACTTGGAGAATAGACTATATGGCCTTCAGGAATTTTCAGAGAAACCGAACGTTCAGCACAATCAATCACAGCTGCATTTGCTGTCAACCAATCCATGCCCAAGATAACATCAATATCAGAATTGCCCAGAAGAATTAAGGAAGCCGGAAACGAAGAACCACCAATCTCAATTTGATTGCCATGGCTGATATGAGCAGCCCTCATGTTTGACCCGGGAGATTGTACCACAAGACGGTGCAATAAAGGAACCATAGCCAGATCTTGCTCATGAGCAAACTTGTGAGAAACAAAAGAATGCGAAGCACCAGAAATCGAACAAAACTCGTGCAGGAACTGAGTTAACAGGAAGCATACCCATGACAACTCTAGGTGCATGCTCAGCTTGAGCGGCGTTGACACAGTTGGCACGAGCAACCGTAGACCCCGGCTTAGTGTTGATGTTGAGAGCCCGAGGTGGAGGTGCACGAATCATAGGAGCACTTGCCGCAAGTCTTGGAGGTGGTGGTGGAAGAGCTTTGTTGTTCATTGGACAATTCCAGTGCTGATGCCCAGTGTTTCCACAAGTATAACAAGCACCAGGTGGACGTGGAGCAACGTAGCCAGGGACTCCGCCAGGCGCTCCAGGGTAGTTGTGGTTGTAGCCCCTGGGAGCCGCAGTGAAGGAGTTTGGTGGCCTTGGTGCGTAGCTTGACGGTCTTGGTGGAGCAGGGAGCGATGGTGGGGTGTTAGGAACCCAGACACGACGCTTAGAAGGAGCTGTCATAGCAGAAGAGCTTGCTGTATCACGGCTGTGTTTCTTTGACTCCTCAAACACTTGCCTACTTGCTTCTTCCTGCAGAGCTGTGTGTTGAAGTTCCAGGAAAGATGCCGGCCTTGCATGAGTGATTGCATATTTTATGGAAGCATTGAGGCCTTGCCGAAACCTCTTTTGCTTCTTCTTGTCATCAGAGATCTCATCGCCACCGTAAGGAGAAAGGTTCATGAAGTTCCTGATGTAGGTGTTGACATTGTCAGTGCCCTGCTTGAGGTTGAGAAACACTTTCTTCATCCTTTCCATGACAATTTCTGACAGATATTGCTCTTTGAAAGCAGTAGTGAACCGCTCCCAAGTAGGCTGAAAACCAGAACGATCTGCCTTGAGGTAATTTTCCCACCAGAGAGCTGCATCTCCCTTCAGAAGGTGAGTAGCACACTTGACCCATTCTTGCTCGGGAACATCCGCAGTCATCAGCAACCTTGACACTTCACGAAGCCAATCATCCGCATCAAGTGGCTGATCAGACACTTCGAATTGACGTGGGTTGAACTTGAGAAAACTCTTGATGTCTCCTCGCTTGGGAGGTGGAGGTAGCGGAGCAAACTCATTCCTCCTGACACTTTCCTCGAAGCGCTGCTGGTTCTGCTGCATAGTGCCCAAAGCATTTGCAATACTTGCCAAAGCGGCCCCAAGTTCAGGTGGTAAGTCCTCCTCAGAACGGCGTGGTGGTGCCATCCTGTGATTGATATAAAACACAAGTCAGTACTATAATGGAGAATGATAATAATCCAAAATAGTACCAAAATGGAATTAATCAAGATTAAAGAATGCAATTCACTGAGGTGATATTAAAATATCAACAAAGTTCAAGGCAACTAGAAGATATTAAGCATAACACACACGAGTGAACAAGGAGTGTGGTATACAAACTAACAAAGAAAAATTTTCCGCAAATTTCGGCATTAAAATACCACTAAATGCGCAAAACCACTTAACGAATCAAGATTAGTAACTCTACTAGTTCAATATACAAAAGCAAATGACAAAAGTAGTGGTATGGTCGCGACTCCATCCCGCACTCAAATCATTTCTCCGCACATGAATCAGTAAAACACATATCCCAACAACTTCTTCTTAAGATGAACCTAAAGATTGGTAACTACGAAAAAGAACACCCCAACAAGATAACGTCGGATAACAAAGAGTAAGATAGATCGCATCGGTATACAACGAATCAGAATAGATCGCGTCGGTTTACAAAGGACTGTCGGTAGGGAATGTACCCACAGTTGATAACCAAAAGGCAGATAGTGATAACATCTGGATGCAACAGATAGATAAAGAATTCACACACACACACAAACACAAACACAACCTATGGTACTAAGGAACCCAGAACACGTGAATCCTAGTTTGAATTTTAGAAGAGGATTGAAAACGTTACACTTCCTTACCAGAAAAGGGTGGGTGGGTGGTAAGAAGAAAAATGGAAGCATTCCTACTCTCACGCTTTGTTTTTCCCTAGTATACATAACTACCAAAATATTTGCTAGACTGACAACGACCATTTTGGCTGAGACCCTGAAGGGCGGGATGGCTCTGATACCAATTGTAACTACCTCGGTGAATTACGCTCTTAGTTAATACCTGGATGAACAAAAGTGGTTAAAATAGTACGGTGGGGCCCAGGGCCACTCACGGTAGACCTTTCCGCCGTCCTAACCACTTTCAAACAACGGAACAAGAACGAGCGGCGTAATCGGCAGGCGAAGGGATCAACTACATACACAAGTGAGTATGTATGCAAGACACATACAACAGTCCTCAGAGCCACTCCATCTAAAAGAAGTAGAAATATTGCAATGCCATACGGCAAGATCCAAATGTCCTAGATAGATATAATATTTTAGGATAGCTCCTCATACAACAAACATTAGAGTATCAGGCGGAAGCGGAAAACAAGATCCGAGTACGGATAAGAAGAAAATCGGCATAAGATGCCACATAAATAAACATATCCCGCCCACAGATCACACGGAACCCTGTTCCCAGAATCTCTACACCGGATGATCGTTGCCAACATCATCTGTCTCTTCCACCCAGTATCCATCTTGCGGGTACACCTGTTCATCTGAATCAAACAATTTATCGCGTGAGACCCTAGGGGTACTGAGCAAGTCTTTATGCCACTAAAGGGGACACAAGCCTGGGGTGACGCAATTGCAGCAAAATAGAATACCTAACAATTCTACAGATACTCGCTAACCTTCCGCCTAACCAATGATAGACGGAAGTCCGTGAATTAAGAACAATAGTTATAACAGTATAATTAACAGATCCATCCTCCTCCTCGCTAACCAACGAGGAAGCGGACGAACAACCCCCATCATCCGTTGGCAGTTTTATTAACCATTCCATGAGTATTGCACTATTTACTAGTCAAATACTTAGTCAAATTAACAGCGATACTTTAAGTATACTTGTCTATGATCGAGAAACTGTGCTCCAAGTCGTCCATAACCGCGGACACGGCTTTCAGAAAGATTTACCCTGCAGGGGTGCACGAATAGCAACACACACTCGATCAACCTCGGAAAAACCAAATCAAAACCCAACGAGGCATTCACGACAAAGAAATTACAGGATTCAAAAATATTTCAGTGGGCCACCCCATTAAGCTACCCGCAACGAAGTTGGCCGGCTCCGAGACGGACCCAAGGTTTGTGTGGACGGCGATAAACGACTGGGAACCCGAAAATATCACTGGGCTTGTCGATACAGCGAAAACGTGTCACGATCCAAAATACTACAGGTGCTCCTCGCACAATCTTAAATAAAGCAGTAACATGGCATAAGTACAGAATAGTAATAAAGCCCCAAACTAATTGTGGCCCCAAGAAATAAGAATAAATCAAGCTCTGGCTCAGGGGGGGGGGGGGGTCCATAAGGCCTCCCGGATGTGGATAGTGCGAATAGTCAAGGAACAGGAATCAAGTACTTGGGGTCCTACGGGACACAAGTGAGCAGGAAAAACCAAATAGCAGATATTGCTCACCGGTGCCTCTTTCATTAGTTATCCCATTACTACTCAGGTTATGTTGTTTAGGTACCTCATTATCCAGCAGACACTCACATACCCTACTCATGCTTTTCTACGACCTGCATGACTCAAACAACTCCTGTAGTAATGGCTCATGGGACCGGAACAAGCTTGGTGTGGTTTAAAAGTAAAGGCTATGCAGTACTTGGGATTCAATTTAATGCAATCACAACTCAATGATGCAAGAATAAGATAGAGGCAATAGATACTGTATGTATGCAAGCATGTGGTAGTGCTTGCCTGGCAGCTCAGTTGAAGCGAGAGATGGATCTGGGTAATACTCCTGGGATTCCTGGTAATTCTCCTGCTGGGCGTCTATTCGAAGAAGAACCAAACAAACAAGGGCTAGCATAAATAAAGTGCACAAGCATATGAATTAAAATGCAACAAGCAATCAAGCATGCCATGATGAATGATGCACAATTACATGGCATTAAAGTAGCATGGCAAAGGTGAGGGGTGGATACAAGAAATAAAGCACTTTATTATTTATTTGACCAAGTTTTATTGTCATAAACAGTTCAGATTTTTAATGACAACATGATGCATGCTTCAATTCAGAACAAGGACTGCATAGATAGAACGGGCTCGTCGCGCTGATCGATTTAGACATATTATTTGTCAAATTTGTAGTTACAAAACAAAAGTTATTAATTAAATAAGGAAAAGGGCATTTTATTGTAATTCTAATCATCTCGAAATTTTAAAGTGTTCAAACATTATTTTGAATGGCATATTTGAATTCCTCACATTTTTCTGATTCCAAAACATATATTATATGTATTATTTGGATTTGTATTTTAAAAATTATTTGAATCTGATTGAATTTGAATTTAAATCAATTTTGAATAGATTTAATTAAAACAGACGCCGGAATTACTTTTCTTACCCAGTAAAATCCAGCCACAGCCACTGACGGGTGGGCCTTGCGCTGACTGGGGCCACGCGCACGCAAACATTTTTACACCGCGGGCTGGGCTGGCCACTGAGGCTGCGGGGTGGGGACAGCTGACGCTGGCCCACGTGACAGCGGCGAGGAAGACAGGGGCTGACAGGTGGGGCTGGGGTTGGAGCGTGGGTTGCGCCCGGGAAATTCCGAGGGGTTTTCTGCAAGATGGTCAGGGTGACTGGCAGGTAGGGCCGCTAGGAGCGCGGGTTGCGGGAATCAAAAAGGTGGGGGGCTTTTTGTAAGATGACCACGGCCCGGGTTACTGTTTTTCTTCTCCCTCGTCTGGCGAGGAAAATCGACACGCGGCGCGAGCGGGGATCGATCCCGGGACGCGGGCGTGAGCGCGGAGGGTGCTAACCGGTGCGGCTGGCTCGGGTAGTTGACAGGGAGGTGGGCGCGGGCTAGATAAGGGGCTGTGAGGCGCGGGGAGGCTGGCAGACTACGACGAACGGCGCGCACTGAGAGCGCTCGACAAAAGCAACAGCGGCGCTATCCGTCGACGGCGAGGCGGGGCATGTCAGTGAGGTCGAGGAACTCACCGCGGTTTGCCTGGCATGGTCGGATCGGGGAGAAGCGTGGCGGTTCGTCGACGACGCAGACGCTCCAGCGGGCTAGGGTTTTGGAGGACGGCGAGCATCTGGCGGTGCTGGGGCTTTCTCCTTCGCGCTGGCATGGACAGGGCATCATAGAGGAACCTCCTCGAGCTCCCAGGCCACCTCCAGGTCGAGCTGCATGTCTGGAACGGCGGGGACGAGGTGATGCTGGCGGCGACCGGGGTCGGGCGCTGTTGGTCAGGAGAGGAAGAAGGAGAAGAAGGGGGTGGCGTGGCCAGATCTGGGAGAGGCTAGAGAGGCGTGGGGAGGAAGGAAAAGTGAGAGGGAGAGAGAGGGGAGAGATCCGTGGCAGGGGAGATAAAGGTGGCCTCGGTGCCACCTTTTCTTCCTTCTCCTTGAGCACGTGGGGCAGCTGGGGACTTGTCCTGGGGCTGGACGGCGGCATGAGGGACTGCAGGTGGACCAGGGCGGCGAGGTGGCTGCAGGGTGGGACCAGCATGGCGGTAGAAGAAGAGAGAGGGAAGGGGTCGCTAGGCTAGGGTTAGATGGGCATGGCTCGAGTTAGGGTTTTGTCTAGGTTAGGTTGGCTAGGTGTGGGCCAGGGAGAGGGTGGCCAGCAGCTAGGGAGAGAGGGGCTAGGCATGGAGGTCATGTTAGAGAGAGAGAGAGACTTAGGGTTTAGGAGAAAATTAGAGAGAGAGGGGAAAAGTTAGGTTAGGTTTTATTAGGCATTTATATTTTAAATTTGATTATGAGGCCAAACCAAGTAGAAGCATGAAGCTTGATCTTGCTTGAGACAATGTGAAGGAGAAACAAGAAAGAAAGAGGAAGAAAAGAATAGATTGAAAAGGTCACATATGGATCATGCATGTAGAATTAAAAATAAGAGGAAAAAGAGATGGGTGAGATTGGGAGGATGGTGTAATGGTGGTAGATGGCCTCCCAAGATAGGATCCATTAAATTCAAAGAAAAACCAATGTAGTAAAAAGGTGGTGGAGAAGCTTGCATGGCCCATGCAAAAAATAATAATGCCATTATTTATTTTGTGACAACAATAATAATATTATGGAATTATTCTCATGCATTTTCCAAGAAGTGGAATAGAGCCAAGCAAAAGAATTTAATGGACTAGATCCACCCCAACCCACATGAGCTAGAACAAAAATAGCAAAAGAAAGAAAAACAAGCTCATGGTTAATGGGATGGCGGGATTATAAAGTGGTGGAAGAGAAAGGTGGTGGAATGGAAATAAAAGATATGCCCCCAACTCAACTTGGGCATTTGAACAATATATCAATAGCCAAATATAATATCAAGAAGCAAATACAATTAATAATGCATATTAGAGAAGAACCAAAAGAAAAGGAGTTTTATATGATGCTCAAATGCAAGGTGGCATGATGACATGAGCATGATATAATTATGATGCAACAATAATATCTATGAAGTAGCCAATATCTTACTAGGACAAGTAGCATTACAACTGTTAGACAATTGGGATGCTACAACTCTCCCCCACTAAACAGGAATCTCGCCTCGAGATTCTAGGAAGAAGAAGACTCAAAGAGGGTAGGATACTTGGCACGGAGCTCATATTCACGTTCCCAGGTGGCTTCATCAATGGAATGGTGCGACCGCTGCACCTTGCAGAACTTGATGGACTTGTTGCGAGTCCTTCTTTCTGCGACTTCAAGAATTTTTGTGGGGTGTTCTTGATAAGACAGATCTTCTTGGAGATTAATGAGTTCATGGTCCACGGTCCTGCCGGGATCCTTGAAGCACTTCTTGAGTTGAGAGATGTGAAAAACATCATGGACTTTGAGTTGTTCAGGGAGCTCAAGAGCATAAGCAACTTCTCCTCTTCTTCCACGAATTTTGAAAGGACCGATGTATCTAGGAGCCAGCTTTCCTTTGATACCAAAGTGGTGCGTACCTCTCATGGGAGTGACACGAAGGTAAACGAGATCACCAGGGACATACTCCAAGTCCGTGTGCTTCCTGTTATAATTGCTCTGCTGGCGACTTTGAGCAATCTTCAGATTTTCAAGAATGATGCCAACTTTCTCCTCTGCTTGAGTTACAATGTCGGGGCCAAACAATATTCTTTCACCTGCGCCCGACCAACCAATCGGAGGTCTGCATTTGCGCCCATAGAGAGCCTCAAATGGTGCCCTCTTTAGACTTTTCTGGAAGCTGTTGTTGTAAGAGAGTTCAGCATAAGGAAGGCATTCTTTCCACTTCATGCCGAAAGAGATAACGCAAGCACGGAGCATATCTTCTAGAATCTGATTGATCCTTTCAACTTGTCCTTGCGACTGAGGGCGGTAAGCTGTGCTGAAGTTTAGTTTTGTCCCCAAAGCATTTTGGAAACTTCCCCAGAACTTGGAAGTGAAGATGCTTCCACGGTCTGAACTGATCTCAAGAGGAACTCCATACAGAGAGACAATTCTGTTGATATAGAGCTCAGCCAACTGAATTGCAGAAATTGTTTCCTTGACTGGAAAGAAGTGAGCTACTTTGGAAAGCCTGTCAATGACAACAAAGATTGCATTGTTGCCCTTCTGCGACCTTGGAAAACCTAGTGATGAAGTCCATCTCTACTTTCTCCCATTTCCATTCCGGAGGCTTCAATGGCTGTAGAAGACCGGAAGGTTTCTGATGGACAGCTTTAATTCTGCGACAAACATCACACTCCGAGACACATGTGGTTTATGAAAAGAAAAAAAATGCAATGACACTGGTGGATCCATGTGGTTTAGGAAAGAAGACACATGCAATGACTATGGTGGTGGTTTAGGAAAGGAACACACATACAATGACTCTGGTTGTGGTTTTGGAAAGGAACACACATGCAATGACTCTGTTGGTGGTTTAGGAAAGGAAGACACATGCAATAACTCTAGTGGTGATTAAGGAAAGGAAGACACATGTAATGACACTGGGAGTGTTTTAGGAAAGGAACACACATGCAATGACATTGGTGGATCCATGTAGTTTAGGAAAAGAAGACACATGCAATGACACTGGTGGTGGTTTAGGAAAGAAACACACATGCAATGACTCTGGTGATGGTTTACGAAAGGAAGACACATGCAATGACACCGGTGGTGGTTTTGGAAAGGAACACACAATCAATGACTTTGGTGGTGGTTTAGGAAAGGAACAAACATTCAATGACTCTGGTGGTTTAGGAAAGGAACACACATGCAATGACTCTGGTTGTGGTTTAGGAAAATAACACACATGCAATGACTCTGGTGGTTTAGGAAGGAACACACATCCAATGACTCTTGTGGTGGTTTACGAAAGCAAGACAAATGCAATGACTCTTGTGGTGGTTTATGAAAAGAAGACACATGCAATGACACTGGTGGATCCATGTGGTTTAGGACAGAAGACACATGTAATTACTATGGTGGTGGTTTAGGAAAGAAACACACATACAATGACTCTGGTTGTGGTTTAAGAAAGGAACACACATGTAATGAAACTGGTTGATCCATGTGGTTTGGAAAAGAAGACACATGCAATGACTCTGGTGGTGGTTTTGGAAAGGAACACACATGAAATGATTCTTGTGGTAGTTTAGGAAAGGAAGACACATGCAATGTCTATGGTTGTGGTTTAGGAAAATAAGACACATGCAATTACTCTAGTGGTGGTTTAGGAAAGGAACATACATGCAATGACTGTGGTGGTGGTTTAGGAAAGGAAGACACATGCAATAACTATGGTGGTGATTAAGGAAAGAAAGACACATATAATGACTCTGGGAGTGGTTTAGGAAAGGAACCCACATGCAATGACACTGGTGGATCCATTAGGAATTGAAGGCACATGCAATGACACAGGTGGCGGTTTAGGAAAGAAACAAACATGCAATGACTCTGGTGGTGGTTTATGAAAGGAGGACACATGCAATGACACCGGTGGTGGTTTAGGAAAGGAACACACATTCAATGACTTTGTTGGTGGTTTAGGAAAGGAACACACATTCAATGACTCTGGTGGTGGTTTAGGAAAGGAACACACATTCAATGACTGTGGTGGTGGTTTACGAAAGGAACACACATTCAATGACTCTGGTGGTGGTTTAGGAAAGGAACACACATTCAATGACTCTGTTGGTGGTTTAGGAAAGGCACACACATGCAATGACACTGGTGGTGGTTTAGGAAAATAACACACATGCAATGACGCTGGTGGTTTAGGAAGGAACACACATGCAATGACTCTGGTGGTGGTTTACGAAAGGAAGCCAAATGCAATGACTGTTGTGGTGGTTTATGAAAAAAAAATGCAATGACACTGGTGGATCCATGTGGTTTAGGAAAGAATACACATGCAATGACTATGGTGGTGGTTTAGGAAAGGAACACACATACAATGACTCTGGTTGTGGTTTTGGAAAGGAACACACATGCAATGACACTGGTTGATCCATGTGGTTTAGGAAAATAAGACACTTGCAATGACTCTTGTGGTGGTTTCGGAAAGGAACACACATGAAATGATTCTTGTGGTAGTTTAGGAAAGGAAGACACATGTAATAACTCTAGTGGTGATTAAGGAAAGGAAGACACATGTAATGACACAGGGAGTGGTTTAGGAAAAGAACACACATGCAATGACACTGGTGGATCGATGTAGTTTAGGAAAAGAAGACACATGCAATGACACTGGTGGTGGTTTAGGAAAGAAACACACATGCAATGACTCTGGTGATGGTTTACAAAAGTAAGACACATGCAATAACACCGATGCTGGTTTTGGAAAGGAACACACATTCAATGACTTTGGTGGTGGTTTAGGAAAGGATCACACAATCAGTGACTCTGGTGGTGGTTTAGGAAAGGAACACACATGCAATGACTCTAGTGGTGGTTTTGGAAAATAACACACATGCAATGACTCTGGTGGTTTAGGAAGGAACACACATCCAATGACTCTTGTGGTGGTTTACGAAAGCAAGACAAATGCAATGACTCTCGTGGTGGTTTATGAAAAGAAGACACATGCAATGACACTGGTGGATCCATGTGGTTTAGGAAAGAAGACACATGTAATGACTATGGTGGTGGTTTAGGAAAGAAACACACATACAATGACTCTGGTTGTGGTTTAAGAAAGGAACACACATGCAATGAAACTGGTTGATCCATGTGGTTTGGAAAAGAAGACACATGCAATGACTCTGGTGGTGGTTTTGGAAAGGAACACACATGAAATGATTCTTGTGGTAGTTTAGGAAAGGAAGACACATGCAATGTCTATGGTTGTGGTTTAGGAAAATAAGACATAAAATTACCCTGGTGGTGGTTTAGGAAAGGAACATACATGCAATGACTGTGGTGGTGGTTTAGGAAAGGAAGACACATGCAATGACTATGGTGGTGATTAAGGAAAGAAAGACACATATAATGACTCTGGGAGTGGTTTAGGAAAGTAACCCACATGCAATGACACTGGTGGATCCATGTAGTTTAGGAATAGAAGACACATGCAATGACACAGGTGGCGGTTTAGGAAAGAAACAAACAGGCATTGACTCTGGTGGTGGTTTATGAAAGGAGGACACATGCAATGACACCGGTGGTGGTTTAGGAAAGGAACACACATTCAATGACTTTGGTTGTGGTTTAGGAAAGGAACACACATTCAATGACTCTGGTGGTGGTTTAGGAAAGGAACACACATTCAATGACTTTGGTGGTGGTTTAGGAAAGGAACACACATTCAATGACTCTGGTGGTGGTTTAGGAAAGGAACACACATTCAATGACTCTGTTGGTGGTTTAGGAAAGGCACACACATGCAATGACTCTGGTGGTGGTTTAGGAAAATAACACACATGCAATGACGCTGGTGGTTTAGGAAGGAACACACATGCAATGACTCTGGTGGTGGTTTAAGAAAGGAAGCCAAATGCAATGACTCTTGTGGTGGTTTATGAAAAAAAAAATGCAATGACACTGGTGGATCCATGTGGTTTAGGAAAGAATACACATGCAATGACTATGGTGGTGGTTTAGGAAAGGAACACACATACAATGACTCTGGTTGTGGTTTTGGAAAGGAACACACATGCAATGACACTGGTTGATCCATGTGGTTTAGGAAAATAAGACACTTGCAATGACTCTTGTGGTGGTTTCGGAAAGGAACACACATGAAATGATTCTTGTGGTAGTTTAGGAAAGGAAGACACATGTAATAACTCTAGTGGTGATTAAGGAAAGGAAGACACATGTAATGACACAGGGAGTGGTTTAGGAAAAGAACACACATGCAATGACACTGGTGGATCGATGTAGTTTAGGAAAAGAAGACACATGCAATGACACTGGTGGTGGTTTAGGAAAGAAACACACATGCAATGACTCTGGTGATGGTTTACAAAAGTAAGACACATGCAATAACACCGATGCTGGTTTTGGAAAGGAACACACATTCAATGACTTTGGTGGTGGTTTAGGAAAGGATCACACAATCAGTGACTCTGGTGGTGGTTTAGGAAAGGAACACACATGCAATGACTCTAGTGGTGGTTTTGGAAAATAACACACATGCAATGACTCTGGTGGTTTAGGAAGGAACACACATCCAATGACTCTTGTGGTGGTTTACGAAAGCAAGACAAATGCAATGACTCTCGTGGTGGTTTATGAAAAGAAGACACATGCAATGACACTGGTGGATCCATGTGGTTTAGGAAAGAAGACACATGTAATGACTATGGTGGTGGTTTAGGAAAGAAACACACATACAATGACTCTGGTTGTGGTTTAAGAAAGGAACACACATGCAATGAAACTGGTTGATCCATGTGGTTTGGAAAAGAAGACACATGCAATGACTCTGGTGGTGGTTTTGGAAAGGAACACACATGAAATGATTCTTGTGGTAGTTTAGGAAAGGAAGACACATGCAATGTCTATGGTTGTGGTTTAGGAAAATAAGACATAAAATTACCCTGGTGGTGGTTTAGGAAAGGAACATACATGCAATGACTGTGGTGGTGGTTTAGGAAAGGAAGACACATGCAATGACTATGGTGGTGATTAAGGAAAGAAAGACACATATAATGACTCTGGGAGTGGTTTAGGAAAGTAACCCACATGCAATGACACTGGTGGATCCATGTAGTTAGGAATAGAAGACACATGCAATGACACAGGTGGCGGTTTAGGAAAGAAACAAACATGCATTGACTCTGGTGGTGGTTTATGAAAGGAGGACACATGCAATGACACCGGTGGTGGTTTAGGAAAGGAACACACATTCAATGACTTTGGTTGTGGTTTAGGAAAGGAACACACATTCAATGACTCTGGTGGTGGTTTAGGAAAGGAACACACATTCAATGACTGTGGTGGTGGTTTACGGAAGGAACACACATTCAATGACTCTGGTGGTGGTTTAGGAAAGGAACACACATTCAATGACTCTGTTGGTGGTTTAGGAAAGGCACACACATGCAATGACTCTGGTGGTGGTTTAGGAAAATAACACACATGCAATGACGCTGGTGGTTTAGGAAGGAACACACATGCAATGACTCTGGTGGTGGTTTACGAAAGGAAGACAAATGCAATGACTCTTGTGGTGGTTTATGAAAAAAAAAATGCAATGACACTGGTGGATCCATGTGGTTTAGGAAAGAATACACATGCAATGACTATGGTGGTGGTTTAGGAAAGGAACACACATACAATGACTCTGGTTGTGGTTTTGGAAAGGAACACACATGCAATGACACTGGTTGATCCATGTGGTTTAGGAAAATAAGACACTTGCAATGACTCTTGTGGTGGTTTCGGAAAGGAACACACATGAAATGATTCTTGTGGTAGTTTAGGAAAGGAAGACACATGTAATAACTCTAGTGGTGATTAAGGAAAGGAAGACACATGTAATGACACAGGGAGTGGTTTAGGAAAAGAACACACATGCAATGACACTGGTGGATCGATGTAGTTTAGGAAAAGAAGACACATGCAATGACACTGGTGGTGGTTTAGGAAAGAAACACACATGCAATGACTCTGGTGATGGTTTACAAAAGTAAGACACATGCAATAACACCGATGCTGGTTTTGGAAAGGAACACACATTCAATGACTTTGGTGGTGGTTTAGGAAAGGATCACACAATCAGTGACTCTGGTGGTGGTTTAGGAAAGGAACACACATGCAATGACTCTAGTGGTGGTTTTGGAAAATAACACACATGCAATGACTCTGGTGGTTTAGGAAGGAACACACATCCAATGACTCTTGTGGTGGTTTACTGAAAGCAAGACAAATGCAATGACTCTCGTGGTGGTTTATGAAAAGAAGACACATGCAATGACACTGGTGGATCCATGTGGTTTAGGAAAGAAGACACATGTAATGACTATGGTGGTGGTTTAGGAAAGAAACACACATACAATGACTCTGGTTGTGGTTTAAGAAAGGAACACACATGCAATGAAACTGGTTGATCCATGTGGTTTGGAAAAGAAGACACATGCAATGACTCTGGTGGTGGTTTTGGAAAGGAACACACATGAAATGATTCTTGTGGTAGTTTAGGAAAGGAAGACACATGCAATGTCTATGGTTGTGGTTTAGGAAAATAAGACATAAAATTACCCTGGTGGTGGTTTAGGAAAGGAACATACATGCAATGACTGTGGTGGTGGTTTAGGAAAGGAAGACACATGCAATGACTATGGTGGTGATTAAGGAAAGAAAGACACATATAATGACTCTGGGAGTGGTTTAGGAAAGTAACCCACATGCAATGACACTGGTGGATCCATGTAGTTTAGGAATAGAAGACACATGCAATGACACAGGTGGCGGTTTAGGAAAGAAACAAACAGGCATTGACTTTGGTGGTGGTTTATGAAAGGAGGACACATGCAATGACACCGGTGGTGGTTTAGGAAAGGAACACACATTCAATGACTTTGGTTGTGGTTTAGGAAAGGAACACACATTCAATGACTCTGGTGGTGGTTTAGGAAAGGAACACACATTCAATGACTTTGGTGGTGGTTTAGGAAAGGAACACACATTCAATGACTCTGGTGGTGGTTTAGGAAAGGAACACACATTCAATGACTCTGGTGGTGGTTTAGGAAAGGCACACACATGCAATGACTCTGGTGGTGGTTTAGGAAAATAACACACATGCAATGACGCTGGTGGTTTAGGAAGGAACACACATGCAATGACTCTGGTGGTGGTTTAAGAAAGGAAGACAAATGCAATGACTCTTGTGGTGGTTTATGAAAAAAAAATGCAATGACACTGGTGGATCCATGTGGTTTAGGAAAGAATACACATGCAATGACTATGGTGGTGGTTTAGGAAAGGAACACACATACAATGACTCTGGTTGTGGTTTTGGAAAGGAACACACATGCAATGACACTGGTTGATCCATGTGGTTTAGGAAAATAAGACACTTGCAATGACTCTTGTGGTGGTTTCGGAAAGGAACACACATGAAATGATTCTTGTGGTAGTTTAGGAAAGGAAGACACATGTAATAACTCTAGTGGTGATTAAGGAAAGGAAGACACATGTAATGACACAGGGAGTGGTTTAGGGAAAAGAAACACACATGCAATGACACTGGTGGATCGATGTAGT
>CAJUXJ010002187.1:0-45086 GCA_910589775.1 Avena eriantha
TTTCATAAACCACATGTGTTCTTTTCATAACCACATAGATCCTCTAGAGTCATTCCCATGGGTGTTCTTTCATAAACCACATGGATCACTAGAGTCATTCATGTGGTTCTTTCATAAACCACATAGATCTAGTAGAGTCATTCTAACGTGTGTTCTTTTCATAAACTACATGGATTGCACTAGTTGTCATGCATGTGTGGTTCTTTTCCTAAACCACATGGATCCACTAGAGTCATTCCATGTGTGCTCTTTTCCTAAACCACATGGGTCCACTAGATGTCCTGCATGTTTGTTCTTTCCTACCACATAGATCTAGTAGAGTCCATTCTAGTGTGGTTCTTTCATAACCACATGGATGCACTAGATGTCATTGCATGTGTGTTATTTTCCTAGACCACATGGATACACTAGAGTCATTGCATATGTATTCTTTTCCTAAACCAAATGGATCCACATATGTCATTACATGTATGTTATTTTCCTAAACCATATGGATCCACTAGATGTTATTGCATATGTGTTCTTTTCCTAAACCACATGGATCACTAGAGTCATTCCATGTGTGTTCTTTTCATAAACCACATGGATCCACTAGATGTCATTGCATGCGTGTTCTTTTCATAAACCACATGGATCCACTAGATGTCATTGCATGTGGGTTCTTTTCATAAACCACATGGATCCACTAGATGTCATTGCATGTGTCTTCTTTTCCTAAACCACATGGATCTACTAGAGTCATTCTATGTGTGTTGTTTTCATAAACCAGATGGATCCACTACATGTCATTGCATGTGTGTTCTTTTCATAAACCACATGGATCCACTTGTTGTCATTGCACGTGTGTTCTTTTACTAAACCACATGGATCCACTAGTGTCATTACATGTGTGTTCTTTTCATAAACCACATGGATCCACTAGATGTCATTGCATGTGTGTTCTTGTCATAAACCACATGGATCCACTAGATGTCATTGCATGTGTGTTCTTTTACTAAACCACATGGATGCACTAGATGTTATTGCATGTGTGTTCTTTTCCTAAACCAAATGGATCCACTAGAGTCATTACATATGTTTTCTTTCATAAACCACATGGATCCACTAGATGTCATTGCATGTGTGTTTCGTTTCATAAACCACATGGATCCACTAGATGTATTGCATGTGTGTTGTTTTCCTAGACCACATGCATCCACTAGGTTTATTCCATGTGAGTTCTTTTCATAAACCACATGGATCCACTAAATGTCATCGCATGTGTGTTCTTTTCCTAAACTACATGGATCCACTAGATGTCATTGCATATGTGTTCTTTTCCTAAACCACATGGATCCACTTGAGTCATTCCATGTGTGTTCTTTTCATAAACCACATGGATCCAACTGATGTCATTTCATGTGTGTTCTTTTCGTAAACAACATTGATTTACTAGATGTCATTGCATGTGTGTTCTTTTCCTGAACCACATGGATCCACCAGAGTCACTGCATATGTGTTATTTCGTAAACCACATAGATCTACTAGATGCCATTACATGTGTGTTCTTTTCCTAAACCACATGTAAACACAAGAGTCATTGCATGTGTTTTTTTCATAAACCACATGAATCCACTAGATGTCATTGCATGTGTATTCTTTTCATAAACCACATAGCTCCACTAGAGTCATTCCATGGGTGTTCTTTTCATAAACCACATGGATCCACTAGAGTCATTCCATGTGTGTTCTTTTCATAAACCACATAGATCCACTAGAGTCATTCCATGTGTGTTCTTTTCATAAACCACATGGATCTACTAGATGTCATTGCATGTCTGTTCTTTCATAAACCACATGTATCCACTAGAGTCATTGCATGTGTGTTCTTTCCATAAACCACATGGGTCCACTAGATGTCATTGCATGTTTGTTCTTTTCCTAAACCACATAGATCTAGTAGAGTCATTCTATGTGTGTTCTTTTCATAAACTACATGGATGCACTAGTTGTCATTGCATGTGTGTTCTTTTCCTAAACCACATGGATCCACTAGAGTCATTCCATATGTGCTCTTTTCCTAAACCACATGGGTCCACTAGATGTCATTGCATGTTTGTTCTTTTCCTAAACCACAGAGATCTAGTAGAGTCATTCTATGTGTGTTCTTTTCATAAACCACATGGATGCACTAGATGTCATTGCATGTGTGTTGTTTTCCTAGACCACATGGATACACTAGAGTCATTGCATATGTATTCTTTTCCTAAACCAAATGGATCCACTATATGGCATTACATGTATGTTATTTTCCTAAACCACATGGATCCACTAGATGTTATTGCATGTGTGTTCTTTTCCTAAACCACATGGATCCACTAGAGTCATTCCATGTGTGTTCTTTTCATAAACTACATGGATCCACTAGATGTCATTGCATGCATGTTCTTGTCATAAACCACATGGATCCACTAGATGTCATTGCATGTGGCTTCTTTTCATAAACCACATGGATCCACTAGATGTCATTGCATGTGTGTTCTTTTCCTAAACCACATGGATCTACTAGAGTCATTCTATGTGTGTTGTTTTCATAAACCAGATGGATCCACTAGATGTCATTGCATGTGTATTCTTTTCATAAACCACATGGATCCACTTGTTGTCATTGCACGTGTGTTCTTTTACTAAACCACGTGGATCCACTAGAGTCATTACATGTGTGTTCTTTTCATAAACCACATGGATCCACTAGATGTCATTGCATGTGTGTTCTTGTCATAAACCACATGGATCCACTAGATGTCATTGCATGTGTTTTCTTTTACTAAACCACATGGATGCACTAGATGTCATTGCATGTGTGTTCTTTTCCTAAACCAAATGGAGCCACTAGAGTCATTACATATGTGTTCTTTCATAAACCACATGGATCCAATAAATGTCATTGCATGTGTGTTTCGTTTCATAAACCACATGGATCCGCTAGATGTATTGCATGTGTGTTGTTTTCCTAAACCACATGCATCCTCTAGGTTTATTCCATGTGAGTTCTTTTCATAAACCACATGGATCCACTAGATGTCATCGCATGTGTGTTCTTTTCCTAAACTACATGGATCCACTAGATGTCATTGCATATGTGTTCTTTTCCTAAACAACATGGATCCACTTGAGTCATTCCATGTGTGTTCTTTTCATAAACCACATGGATCCAACTGCTGTCATCGCATGTGTCTTCTTTTCGTAAACCACATTGATTTACTAGATGTCATTGCATGTGTGTTCTTTTCCTAAACCACATGGATCCACTAGAGTCACTTCATATGTGTTATTTTCGTAAACCACATAGATCTACTAGATGTCATTACATGTGTGTTCTTTTCCTAAACCACATGTAAACACAAGAGACATTGCATGTGTTTTTTTATAAACCACATGGATCCACTAGCTGTCATTGCATGCGTGTTCTTTTCATAAACCACATGGATCCACTAGTTGTCATTGCATGTGTGTTCTTTTCCTAAACCACATGGATCCACTAGAGTCATTATATGTGTGTTCTTTTCATAAACCACATGGATCCACTTGATGTCATTGCATGTGTGTTCTTTTCATAAACCACATAGATCCTCTAGAGTCATTCCATGGGTGTTCTTTTCATAAACCACATGGATCCACTAGAGTCATTCCTTGTGTGTTCTTTTCATAAACCACAAAGATCCACTAGAGTCATTCCATGTGTGCTCTTTTCATAAACCACATGGATCTACTATATGTCATTGCATGTGTGTTCTTTCATAAACCACATGTATCCACTAGAGTCATTGCATGTGTGTTCTTTTCATAAACCACATGGGTCCACTAGATGTCATTGCATGTTTGTTCTTTTCCTAAACCACATAGATCTAGTAGAGTCATTCTATGTGTGTTCTTTTCATAAACCACATGGATGCACTAGTTGTCATTGCATGTGTGTTCTTTTCCTAAACCACATAGATCCACTAGATTCATTCCATTTGTGCTCTTTTCCTAAATAACATGGGTCCACTAGATGTCATTGCATGTTTGTTCTTTTCCTAAACCACATAGATCTAGTAGAGTCATTCTATGTGTGTTCTTTTCATAAACCACATGGATGCACTAGATGTCATTGCATGTGTGTTATTTTCCTAAACCACATGGATACACTAGAGTCATTGCATATGTATTCTTTTCCTAAACCAAATGTATCCACTATATGTCATTACATGTGTGTTATTTTCCTAAACCACATGGATCCACTAGATGTTATTGCATGTGTGTTCTTTTCCTAAACCAGATGGATCCACTAGAGTCATTCCATGTGTGTTCTTTTCATAAACCACATGGATCCACTAGATGTCATTGCATGCGTGTTCTTTTCATAAACCACATGGATCCACTAGATGTCATTGCATGTCGGTTCTTTTCATAAACCACATGGATCCACTAGATGTCATTGCATGTGTGTTGTTTTCCTAAACCACATGGATCCACTAGATGTTATTGCATGTGTGTTCTTTTCCTAGACCACATGGATCCACTAGAGTCTTTCCATGTGTGTTCTTTTCATAAACCACATGCATCCACTAGATGTCATCGCATGTGTGTTCTTTTCATTAACCACATGGATCCACTAGATGTCATTGCATGTGTGTTCTTTTCATAAACCACATGGTTCCACTAGATGTCATGCATGTATGTTGATACGGTACGACCCGGTAGGGTAGCACCTCTATGTATCATGCCAATCCCTGGATCGGTTCATTGGCATACATAGCATCGACAGACATCAAAGAATTAACAGTGCATCATTATTACAACGGTATGATCCATAATATTGTATTTATTACAAAGTTTGCAAAGCATAACGCTTGCACAATTAAACAAGTAGCAAATAGATAGCATAAATAAAGTAGCTCCAGTCTTTTACTAAACCACATGGATCCACTAGAGTCACTGCATATGTGTTATTTTTGTAAACCACATAGATCTACTAGATGTCATTACATGTGTGTTCTTTTCCTAAACCACATGTAAACACAAGAGTCATTGCATGTGTTTTTTTCATAAACCACAAGGATCCACTAGATGTCATTGCATGTGTGTTCTTTTCATAAACCACATAGATCCACTAGAGTCGTTCCATGGGTGTTCTTTTCATAAACCTCATGGATCCACTGGAGTCATTCCATGTGTGTTCTTTTCATAAACCACATAGATCCACTAGAGTCATTCCATGTGTGTTCTTTTCATAAACCACATGGATCTACTAGATGTCATTGCATGTGTGTTCTTTCATAAACCACATGTATCCACTAGAGTCATTGCATGTGTGTTCTTTTCATAAACCACATGGGTCCACTAGATGTCATTGCATGTTTGTTCTTTTCCTAAACCACATAGATCTAGTAGAGTCATTCTATGTGTGTTCTTTTCATAAACCATATGGATGCACTAGTTGTCATTGCATGTGTGTTCTTTTCCTAAACCACATGGATCCACTAGAGTCATTCCATTTGTGCTCTTTTCCTAAACCACATGGGTCCACTAGATGTCATTGCATGTTTGTTCTTTTACTAAACCACATAGATCTAGTAGAGTCATTCTATGTGTGTTCTTTTCATAAACCACATGGATGCACTAGATGTCATTGCATGTGTGTTATTTTCCTAAACCACATGGATACACTAGAGTCATTGCATATGTATTCTTTTCCTAAACCAAATGTATCCACTATATGTCATTACATGTGTGTTATATTCCTAAACCACATGGATCCACAAGATGTTATTGCATGTGTGTTCTTTTCCTAAACCACATGGATCCACTAGAGTCATTCCATGTATGTTCTTTTCATAAACCACATGGATCCACTAGATGTCATTGCATGCGTGTTCTTTTCATAAACCACATGGATCCACTAGATGTCATTGCATGTGGGTTCTTTTCATAAACCACATGGATCCACTAGATGTCATTGCATGTGTGTTGTTTTCCTAAACCACATGGATCCACTAGATGTTATTGCATGTGTGTTATTTTCCTAGACCACATGGATCCACTAGAGTCTTTCCATGTGTGTTCTTTTCATAAACCACATGGATCCACTAGATGTCATTGCATGTGTGTTCTTTTCATAAACCACATGGATCAACTAGATGTCATTGCATGTGTGTTCTTTTCCTAAACCACATGGATCCACTAGAGTCATTCCATGTGTGCTCTTTTCCTAAACCACATCGGTCCACTAGATGTCATTGGATGTTTGTTCTTTTCCTAAACCACATAGATCTAGTAGAGTCATTCTAGGTGTGTTCTTTTCATAAACCACATGGATGCACTAGATGGCATTGCATGTGTGTTATTTTCCTAAACCACATGGATACACTAGAGTCATTGCATATGTATTATTTTCCTAAACCAAATGGATCCACTATATGTCATTACATGTATGTTATTTTCCTAAACCACATGGATCCAATAGATGTTATTGCATGTGTGTTCTTTTCCTAAACCACATGGATCCACTAGAGTCATTCCATGTGTGTTCTTTTCATAAACCACATGGATCCACTAGATGTCATTGCATGCGTGTTCTTTTCATAAACCACATGGATCCACTAGATGTCATTGCATGTGGGTTCTTTTCATAAACCACATGGATCCACTAGATGTCATTGCATGTGTGTTCTTTTCCTAAACCACATGGATCTACTAGAGTCATTCTATGTGTGTTGTTTTCATAAACCAGATGGATCCACTAGATGTCATTGCATGTGTGTTCTTTTCATAAACCACATGGATCCACTTGTTGTCATTGCACGTGTGTTCTTTTAATAAACCACATGGATCCACTAGAGTCATTACGTGTGTGTTCTTTTCATAAACCACATGGATCCACTAGATGTCATTGCATGTGTGTTCTTGTCATAAACCACATGGATCCACTAGATGTCATTGCATGTGTGTTCTTTTACTAAACCACATGGATGCACTAGATGTCATTGCATGTGTGTTCTTTTCCTAAACCAAATGGATCCACTAGAGTCATTACATATGTTTTCTTTCATAAACCACATGGATCCACTATATGTCATTGCATGTGTGTTTCGTTTCATAAACCACATGGATCCACTAGATGTATTGCATGTGTGTTGTTTTCCTAAACCACATGCATCCACTAGGTTTATTCCATGTGAGTTCTTTTCATAAACCACATGGATCCACTAGATGTCATCGCATGTGTGTTCTTTTCCTAAACTACATGGATCATCTAGATGTCATTGCATATGTGTTCTTTTCCTAACCACATGGATCCACTTGAGTCATTCCATGTGTGTTCTTTTCATAAACCAAATGGATCCAACTGATGTCATTTCATGTGTGTTCTTTTTGTAAACCACATTGATTTACGAGATGTCATTGCATGTGTGTTCTTTTCCTGAACCACATGGATCCACCAGAGTCACTGCATATGTGTTATTTTCGTAGACCACATAGATCTACTAGATGTCATTAAATGTGTGTTCTTTTCCTAAACCACATGTAAACACAAGAGTCATTGCATGTGTTTTTTTCATAAACCACATGAATCCACTAGATGTCGTTGCATGTGTATTCTTTTCATAAACCACATAGATCCACTAGAGTCATTCCATGGGTGTTCTTTTCATAAACCACATGGATCCACTAGAGTCATTCCATATGTGTTCTTTTCATAAACCACATCGATCCACTAGAGTCATTCCATGTGTGTTCTTTTCATAAACCACATGGATCTACTAGATGTCATTGCATGTGTGTTCTTTCATAAACCACATGTATCCACTAGAGTCATTGCATGTGTGTTCTTTTCATAAACCACATGGGTCCACTAGATGTCATTGCATGTTTGTTCTTTTCCTAAACCACATAGCTCTAGTAGAGTCATTCTACGTGTGTTCTTTTCATAAACTAGATGGATGCACTAGTTGTCATTGCATGTGTGTTCTTTTCCTAAACCACATGGATCCACTAGAGTCATTCCATGTGTGCTCTTTTCCTAAACCACATGGGTCCACTAGATGTCATTGCATGTTTGTTCTTTTCCTAAACCACATAGATCTAGTAGAGTCATTCTATGTGTGTTCTTTTCATAAACCACATGGATCCACTAGATGTCATTGCATGTGTGTTCTTGTCATAAACCACATGGATCCACTAGATGTCATTGCATGTGTTTTCTTTTACTAAACCACATGGATGCACTAGATGTCATTGCATGTGTGTTCTTTTCCTTAACCAAATGGATCCACTAGAGTCATTACATATGTGTTCTTTCATAAACCACATGGATCCACTAGATGTCATTGGATGTGTGTTTCGTTTCATAAACCACATGGATCCGCTAGATGTATTGCATGTGTGTTGTTTTCCTAAACCACATGCATCCTCTAGGTTTATTCCATGTGAGTTCTTTTCATAAACCACATGGATCCACTAGATGTCATCGCATGTGTGTTCTTTTCCTAAACTACATGGATCCACTAGATGTCATTGCATATGTGTTCTTTTCCTAAACAACATGGATCCACTTGAGTCATTCCATGTGTGTTCTTTTCATAAACCACATGGATCCAACTGCTGTCATCGCATGTGTCTTCTTTTCGTAAACCACATTGATTTACTAGATGTCATTGCATGTGTGTTCTTTTCCTAAACCACATGGATCCACTAGAGTCACTGCATATGTGTTATTTTCGTAAACCACATAGATCTACTAGATGTCATTACATGTGTGTTCTTTTCCTAAACCACATGTAAACACAAGAGACATTGCATGTGTTTTTTTATAAACCACAAGGATCCACTAGCTGTCATTGCATGCGTGTTCTTTTCATAAACCACATGGATCCACTAGTTGTCATTGCATGTGTGTTCTTTTGATAAACCACATGGATCCACTTGTTGTCATTGCATGTGTGTTCTTTTACTAAACCACATGGATCCACTAGAGTCATTACATGTGTGTTCTTTTCATAAACCATATGGATCCACTAGATGTCATTGCATGTGTGTTCTTGTCATAAACCACATGGATCCACTAGATGTCATTGCATGTGTGTTCTTTTACTAAACCACATGGATGCACTAGATTTCATTGCATGTGTGTTCTTTTCCTAAACCAAATGGATCCACTAGAGTCATTACATATGTTTTCTTTCATAAACCACATGGATCCACCAGATGTCATTGCATGTGTGTTTCGTTTCATAAACCACATGGATCCACTAGATGTATTTCATGTGTGTTGTTTTCCTAAACCACATGGATCCACTAGTTGTCATTGCATGTGTGTTGTTTTCATAAACCACATGGATCCACTTGTTGTCATTGCATGTGTGTTCTTTTACTAAACCACATGGATCCACTAGAGTCATTACATGTGTGTTCTTTTCATAAACCATATGGATCCACTAGATGTCATTGCATGTGTGTTCTTGTCATAAACCACATGGATCCACTAGATGTCATTGCATGTGTGTTCTTTTACTAAACCACATGGATGCACTAGATTTCATTGCATGTGTGTTCTTTTCCTAAACCAAATGGATCCACTAGAGTCATTACATATGTTTTCTTTCATAAACCACATGGATCCACCAGATGTCATTGCATGTGTGTTTCGTTTCATAAACCACATGGATCCACTAGATGTATTTCATGTGTGTTGTTTTCCTAAACCACATGCATCCACTAGGTTTATTCCATGTGAGTTCTTTTCATAAACCACATGGATCCACTAGATGTCATCGCATGTGTGTTCTTTTCCTAAACTACATGGATCCACTAGATGTCATTGCATATGTGTTCTTTTCCTAAACAACATGGATCCACTTGAGTCATTCCATGTGTGTTCTTTTCATAAACCACATGGATCCAACTGCTGTCATCGCATGTGTCTTCTTTTCGTAAACCACATTGATTTACTAGATGTCATTGCATGTGTGTTCTTTTCCTAAACCACATGGATCCACTAGAGTCACTGCATATGTGTTATTTTCGTAAACCACATAGATCTACTAGATGTCATTACATGTGTGTTCTTTTCCTAAACCACATGTAAACACAAGAGACATTGCATGTGTTTTTTTATAAACCACAAGGATCCACTAGCTGTCATTGCATGCGTGTTCTTTTCATAAACCACATGGATCCACTAGTTGTCATTGCATGTGTGTTCTTTTCCTAAACCACATGGATCCACTAGAGTCATTATATGTGTGTTCTTTTCATAAACCACATGGATCCACTTGATGTCATTGCATGTGTGTTCTTTTCATAAACCACATAGATCCTCTAGAGTCATTCCATGGGTGTTCTTTTCATAAACCACATGGATCCACTAGAGTCATTCCATGTGTGTTCTTTTCATAAACCACATAGATCTAGTAGAGTCATTCTACGTGTGTTCTTTTCATAAACTACATGGATGCACTAGTTGTCATTGCATGTGTGTTCTTTTCATAAACCACATGGATCCACTAGAGTCATTCCATGTGGGCTCTTTTCCTAAACCACATGGGTCCACTAGATGTCATTGCATGTTTGTTCTTTTCCTAAACCACATAGATCTAGTAGAGTCATTCTATGTGTGTTCTTTTCATAAACCACATGGATGCACTAGATGTCATTGCATGTGTGTTATTTTCCTAGACCACATGGATACACTAGAGTCATTGCATATGTATTCTTTTCCTAAACCAAATGGATCCACTATATGTCATTACATGTATGTTATTTTCCTAAACCATATGGATCCACTAGATGTTATTGCATGTATGTTCTTTTCCTAAACCACATGGATCCACTAGAGTCATTCCATGTGTGTTCTTTTCATAAACAACATGGATCCACTAGATGTCATTGCATGCGTGTTCTTTTCATAAACCACATGGATCCACTAGATGTCATTGCATGTGGGTTCTTTTCATAAACCACATGGATCCACTAGATGTCATTGCATGTGTCTTCTTTTCCTAAACCACATGGATCTACTAGAGTCATTCTATGTGTGTTGTTTTCATAAACCAGATGGATCCACTAGATGTCATTGCATGTGTGTTCTTTTCATAAACCACATGGATCCACTTGTTGTCATTGCATGTGTGTTCTTTTACTAAACCACATGGATCCACTAGAGTCATTACATGTGTGTTCTTTTCATAAACCATATGGATCCACTAGATGTCATTGCATGTGTGTTCTTGTCATAAACCACATGGATCCACTAGATGTCATTGCATGTGTGTTCTTTTACTAAACCACATGGATGCACTAGATTTCATTGCATGTGTGTTCTTTTCCTAAACCAAATGGATCCACTAGAGTCATTACATATGTTTTCTTTCATAAACCACATGGATCCACCAGATGTCATTGCATGTGTGTTTCGTTTCATAAACCACATGGATCCACTAGATGTATTTCATGTGTGTTGTTTTCCTAAACCACATGCATCCACTAGGTTTATTCCATGTGAGTTCTTTTCATAAACCACATGGATCCACTAGATGTCATCGCATGTGTGTTCTTTTCCTAAACTACATGGATCCACTTGATGTCATTGCATATGTGTTCTTTTCCTAAACCACATGGATCCACTTGAGTCATTCCATGTGTGTTATTTTCATAAACCACATGGATCCAACTGATGTCATTTCATGTGTGTTCCTTTCGTAAACCACATTGATTTACTAGATGTCATTGCATGTGTGTTCTTTTCCTGAACCACATGGATCCACCAGAGTCACTGCATATGTGTTATTTTCGTAAACCACATAGATCTACTAGATGTCATTACATGTGTGTTCTTTTCCTAAACCACATGTAAACACAAGAGTCATTGCATGTGTTTTTTTCATAAACCACATGAATCCACTAGATGTCGTTGCATGTGTATTCTTTTCATAAACCACATAGATCCACTAGAGTCATTCCATGGGTGTTCTTTTCATAAACCACATGGATCCACTAGAGTCATTCCATGTGTGTTCTTTTCATAAACCACATGGATCTACTAGATGTCATTGCATGTGTGTTCTTTCATAAACCACATGTATCCACTAGAGTCATTGCATGTGTGTTCTTTTCATAAACCACATGGGTCCACTAGATGTCATTGCATGTTTGTTCTTTTCCTAAACCACATAGATCTAGTAGAGTCATTCTATGTGTGTTCTTTTCATAAACTACATGGATGCACTAGTTGTCATTGCATGTGTGTTCTTTTCCTAAACCACATGGATCCACTAGAGTCATTCCATATGTGCTCTTTTCCTAAACCACATGGGTCCACTAGATGTCATTGCATGTTTGTTCTTTTCCTAAACCACAGAGATCTAGTAGAGTCATTCTATGTGTGTTCTTTTCATAAACCACATGGATGCACTAGATGTCATTGCATGTGTGTTGTTTTCCTAGACCACATGGATACACTAGAGTCATTGCATATGTATTCTTTTCCTAAACCAAATGGATCCACTATATGTCATTACATGTATGTTATTTTCCTAAACCACATGGATCCACTAGATGTTATTGCATGTGTGTTCTTTTCCTAAACCACATGGATCTACTAGAGTCATTCCATGTGTGTTCTTTTCATAAACTACATGGATCCACTAGATGTCATTGCATGCATGTTCTTTTCATAAACCACATGGATCCACTAGATGTCATTGCATGTGGCTTCTTTTCATAAACCACATGGATCCACTAGATGTCATTGCATGTGTGTTCTTTTCCTAAACCACATGGATCTACTAGAGTCATTCTATGTGTGTTGTTTTCATAAACCAGATGGATCCACTAGATGTCATTGCATGTGTGTTCTTTTCATAAACCACATGGATCCACTTGTTGTCATTGCACGTGTGTTCTTTCACTAAACCACGTGGATCCACTAGAGTCATTACATGTGTGTTATTTTCATAAACCACATGGATCCACTAGATGTCATTACATGTGTGTTCTTGTCATAAACCACATGGATCCACTAGATGTCATTGCATGTGTTTTCTTTTACTAAACCACATGGATGCACTAGATGTCATTGCATGTGTGTTCTTTTCCTAAACCAAATGGATCCACTAGAGTCATTACATATGTGTTCTTTCATAAACCACATGGATCCACTAGATGTCATTGCATGTGTGTTTCGTTTCATAAACCACATGGATCCGCTAGATGTATTGCAAGTGTGTTGTTTTCCTAAACCACATGCATCCTCTAGGTTTATTCCATGTGAGTTCTTTTCATAAACCACAGGGATCCACTAGATGTCATCGCATGTGTGTTCTTTTCCTAAACTACATGGATCCACTAGATGTCATTGCATATGTGTTCTTTTCCTAAACAACATGGATCTACTTGAGTCATTCCATGTGTGTTCTTTTCATAAACCACATGGATCCAACTGCTGTCATCGCATGTGTCTTCTTTTCGTAAACCACATTGATTTACTAGATGTCATTGCATGTGTGTTCTTTTCCTAAACCACATGGATCCACTAGAGTCACTTCATATGTGTTATTTTCGTAAACCACATAGATCTACTAGATGTCATTACATGTGTGTTCTTTTCCTAAACCACATGTAAACACAAGAGACATTGCATGTGTTTTTTTATAAACCACATGGATCCACTAGCTGTCATTGCATGCGTGTTCTTTTCATAAACCACATGGATCCACTAGTTGTCATTGCATGTGTGTTCTTTTCCTAAACCACATGGATCCACTAGAGTCATTATATGTGTGTTCTTTTCATAAACCACATGGATCCACTTGATGTCATTGCATGTGTGTTCTTTTCATAAACCACATAGATCCTCTAGAGTCATTCCATGGGTGTTCTTTTCATAAACCACATGGATCCACTAGAGTCATTCCATGTGTGTTCTTTTCATAAACCACAAAGATCCACTAGAGTCATTCCATGTGTGTTCTTTTCATAAACCACATGGATCTACTATATGTCATTGCATGTGTGTTCTTTCATAAACCACATGTATCCACTAGAGTCATTGCATGTGTGTTCTTTTAATAAACCACATGGGTCCACTAGATGTCATTGCATGTTTGTTCTTTTCCTAAATCACATAGATCTAGTAGAGTCATTATATGTGTGTTCTTTTCATAACCCACATGGATGCACTAGTTGTCATTGCATGTGTGTTCTTTTCCTAAACCACATAGATCCACTAGAGTCATTCCATTTGTGCTCTTTTCCTAAATAACATGGGTCCACTAGTTGTCATTGCATGTTTGTTCTTTTCCTAAACCACATAGATCTAGTAGAGTCATTCTATGTGTGTTCTTTTCATAAACCACATGGATGCACTAGATGTCATTGCATGTGTGTTATTTTCCTAAACCACATGGATCCACTAGAGTCATTGCATATGTATTCTTTCCTAAACCAAATGTATCCACTATATGTCATTACATGTGTGTTATTTTCCTAAACCACATGGATCCAGTAGATGTTATTGCATGTGTGTTCTTTTCCTAAACCAGATGGATCCACTAGAGTCATTCCATGTGTGTTCTTTTCATAAACCACATGGATCCACTAGATGTCATTGCATGCGTGTTCTTTTCATAAACCACATGGATCCACTAGATGTCATTGCATGTCGGTTCTTTTCATAAACCACATGGATCCACTAGATGTCATTGCATGTGTGTTGTTTTCCTAAACCACATGGATCCACTAGATGTTATTGCATGTGTGTTCTTTTCCTAGACCACATGGATCCACTAGAGTCTTTCCATGTATGTTCTTTTCATGAACCACATGCATCCACTAGATGTCATCGCATGTGTGTTCTTTTCATTAACCACATGGATCCACTAGATGTCATTGCATGTGTGTTCTTTTCATAAACCACATGGTTCCACTAGATGTCATGCATGTATGTTGATACGGTACGACCCGGTAGGGTAGCACCTCTATGTATCACGCCAATCCCTGGATCGGTTCATTGGCATACATAGCATCGATAGACATCAAAGAATTAACAGTGCATCATTATTACAACGATATGATCCATAATATTGTATTTATTACAAAGTTTGCAAAGCATAACGCTTGCACAATTAAACAAGTAGCAAATAGATAGCATAAAATAAAGTAGCTCCAGTCTCCATTATGCGCCACAGGCGAACAAAATGTTGAGTGGAGGGTCGCAACCAACACTACTACTCAGAGTAACCGGAAGAGTAACCTGCAACATGAAATGTAACAGCCCCGAAGGGTCAGTACTTGGAATGTAGTGGCAAGTGGAACAATGAGAGAATCAACAAGACTAATAGCTATATGCATATCTGGCTTGTGGGGTTCTGGCTTAGTTGCAATAGCAAATTACTTTATCCTACCATTTGTAAATCATTTGTAAAGCATTTAATCTTCATCACACAACCCAATTATGTTTCAACCACAAGTTTTAGCAATTACAAGTTAGAATGAATGAGAACATGTAAAAGCACCCACAATTCAGCAACTCAATCGTCCATTACCGGGGACACGGCTAAGCACTTAGTTTTACACCCTGCAGGGGTTGCACACTTTACCCAGATGACTTGGTCGACCCGCTCGTACCATGACACGCATATTGAGTCATGATAGGGAGAAGCCCTGCTGTCTACGCACTTCTATTCTTGTAGACAGTTGTTGGGCCTCCAAGTGCAGAGGTTTGTAGAACAGCAGCAAGTTTTCCCTTAAGTGGATCACCCAAGGTTTATCGAACTCAGGGAGGAAGTGGTCAAAGGTATCCCCTCTCAAGCAATCCTGCAATTAAGATACAAGAAGTCTCTTGTGTCCCCAACACACCCAATACACTTGTCAGGTGTATAGGTGCACTAGTTCGGCGAAGAGATAGTGAAATACAAGTGGTATGGATATAAGACAATGGTGCCAACAAATAGCTTGATGGCGTTGAAGAGACTAAAGCAAATCTGAAATAAAGATGGAAGCTAGCAAACATGTAATAGATCTAATAGCAAACGGTGTTTTAGTGCTAAGAAACAAGGCCTATGGATCATACTTTCACTAGTGAAGACTCTCATATAAATATCTTCTCTTTATGATACTACTCTTAACTACTCTCCGGTTGGACACTCTAATCGTTGGTAGGGCTATAACAGCACTCCTCAAAGTCCACCTTTCCCATCTAGAAAACCCCACACTGTCACCTTGAGTACTAGATGAGTCCAACAAACACCACAATTTCATAAAGACATCCAACTCCAAATATAACTCATAACAAGTATTTGTAATCTCTAGCCTAAGTGCCACCATGGTGTGCACGCTGTCACTTTCACACACATGGGGAGAGTAGAGATCTATTAAAGCACTTGAGTAGCAAGGTAGATCTATAGATTACAAGCTCATGATCTCAATAAGATCATGCATAGAGAGAGATGAACACATAGCTACCAATAGAACCCTTAGCCTCGAGAGAGAACTACTCCCTCCTCATCATGGGAATTAGCAATGGTGATGGAGATGGCGGTGGAGATCGATGGATATGGCTCCGGGGGCACTTCCCCGTCCCGGCAGGGTGCCGGAACAGAGACTTTCTGTCCCCCAAATCTCCCCTTTGGTGGCAGCGGCGCTGCGGAACTTTTTGTGGATTTCTGATTGGCGCCCTAGGGTTTTGGTATTGGGAGGCTTCTTATAGGACAGAGGGCAAGGTTGGTGGAGTGCCAGGGGGCCCACACCACCTGGTGGCGCGGGTAGGGCTAGCCCGCGCCTGGGGGGGTGGCCAGGCCGTGGCCCTCCTCCGTCTCGTATTCTGGCTCCATGAGTCTTTCGGTAAAATAGGAACTTTGGCTTTTGTCCCATCCAATTCCAAGAATATTGATTTTCTGACTTTTCTAGAACCAAAAACAGCAGAAAACAGGCAACTAGCACTGTGGCTCTTGTTAATAGGTTAGTCTAAGAAATCATATGAAAAGTACTCCAAAGTTGGAACAAAACACAAGAAAGTAGATAAAACCAGGCATGGAACATCAAAAATTATAGATACATCTGCAATGTATCAAGCCCAAGAAGAGACAATTCGAGAAGTAGCTCCCCAAGCCCTTCCATGAACCATACCAACCTATCACATTCACTACATCTCTAGTTACGAAGAGCTCGGGTCGCCATGAACTACTAAGTCCATCCAGCCACCCATAACTCACTGGCATATGGTTGCACACGGAAGCTACCAAATCAAGACACTAATCATTTCTCAGAAACCTTAGTGGCCATCCACAAGTGAGATACTCAGGTAAACCATAGACATGGGCCCGACATTTATGAACCAAGCAATTACCAATCCAGCCAGAGAGTTCATTAATTAGGTTGTTTTCAAATTTTCCAAACACATCCTTTCAAAACAATCTTTATCATGGTGTATCCCACCCTCGTCTACATAAGCACAACTAAGCACAACTACTTACGACAGCTCACCTAACAACGATGGCTACGACATAATAGGATATAGCATAGCAATACATATAAGTTGCAAAAACAAAACAAGCTACAAATCCATACATAAATTAAATAGGACTTTTATGAAGCTACACTTGCCTTGGTAGTTGTCGGAGTCAAAGGCACAGTCCGGACAATCACACGGGTTACAATCCTCACAATTTACACGAAAGCAATTCAACCATATAAACAATCGACACATAGAGATCAACAAATGCAACAAAACGCATGCATGACACTTTAATAAAGCTTTAGTAGTTTAGTTATGTTCTCTGATCAATGCTACTACTGAATGATGCATGGGAAAACCTTTAATGCCAAGAAAATAATTTATGCATAAAAGAGGGCTAGTTAATAGGCTTTTAGTCAAAACATTGAACCATTTCTATAAACAGTATTGTTCAAGTGTGACAAAAAAAATTTACTAGGTAGATAGTTCAAAATAGAGCCTAGACCAAAAGGATTTACTCCAAAAAGATTTACAGAACTTTTTTTGTGATTTTTACACTACTTTAAGACTTTTTATAATCTCAGGAAATTACATACAGTAAACCTGAAATATTTTTTCAGAATAAAATTCTACGCAATTGTTTGAATCCAACGATATCTTATTTGCAATTTTTGGCCGAGTAGATCTTTTCTTATGAATTTTTGAAGTTGTAATAGTCTTTTGCCCTTTTTATAAATTTTTCTGAAAACTGCGGGGGGAATATTCCCGCTGACTGGTGGGTCGAGCTGACATGGCGCTGACTGGTCCCTTGACCGGTCAGCGGTTGACTAGGCGGTCAACCAGTCGATCCGGGCCGTTGGCGCGCGATCGAGCGGCTAAAAATGACCGCGGCGGAACTCACCGGCGCAGTGACTAGGAGAGCGGCGGCGGCTTCGGTCGGCGGTAGGGGCGGCTCTCCGGCGGGTCTTCGAGGCGGCATGGTGGACTACGGTGTGCGGCGGCGTGCGGTGGTCCTGGGGTAGTCATGGCGCGGGCAGGGACTGCCTCGGACGACGTCGACTCGCGGATGGAGCGGTGCGGCGGCGGCTGACTCTGGCGAGCTAGTAGGGGCGGCTCTGACGGCTGAAAGGGAAAAGGAGGGTTAGAAAAAGTGCGATGCGGTGCTACTAGGCAATAGGAGGAAGGAGAGGTGAGGTTGCCTTGGTTCTTACCGGCGGTAATGGAGACGGCGGCGGTGAACTCCGGCGAGCAATCGCCAGTGCTTAGCGGCGCGGTTAGCTATGTTTTTAGGGGGGGTCGGAAGAGGAGATCAAGGGCTTTAAGGGGAGGGTTTCAGTTAAGGTGGGGCGTCCGATTCCGAACAGGAACGGAGAGAACCGCAGTGGCAGAGCGTGTCCGTGTCGAGCATGAACTGCTCGTCACTGGGGGATGACAGGCGGGCCTCGGTGGTTAGAAAAAAAACGAAAAGAAAAAGAAAAAAAAGGGAAAGGGGAGTAAAGGGGAAAGGCGCTGCGCGGGGTTGGCGGTGGGCTGCTGGCGGGCCGGCTGGCTCGGTTGCGCGCTAGGCCCTGGGTGGGCTGCTGGCGGCCGCCCGGCTGGGCTGCCCGCTTTATTTTCTTCTTCTTTTCATTTATTCTTTTCTGAACTGATGTTAACTGAATCTGCTGTTACTCTGAATTTTTTTGCAGATTCTGAAATTTTGCCATAACTTTTGATCTACTACTCCAAATTGGGTGAAACAAAAACCTACAGATTTGAAATTGAAAACTCTATGCATCAAAGAATCTAGGTTGAGTTTTATGGTATCATCCAAGCAGATGCTAGGCGAAAGCCCTTGGAGTCACCTATAAGGGAAGAAAAGGCAATTGTGTGGTGTTTTAGCAAAAAGCTTTTAAAGCTGAAATGTTTGCAAAGATGATCATGATGCAATGCCATGTATATATACAGTACCAAATCAAGAATTTGGGATGTGACAAGACTAACCCCCTTAAGATGAATCTCGTCCTCGAGATTTGACATGGCTAGCAAATAGGTGCGGGTGGTCCTCTCGGAGGTCATCCTCTCGCTCCCAGGTGGCTTCCCTTTTAGTGTGATGGCTCCATTGCACCTTACAAAACCTGATCATCTTGCTGCGGGTAAACCTCTCCGCTGTCTCGAAAATTTTGACCGGCTTCTCCTCATAAGTCAGGTCACTCTCTAGCTGAACTTCATCTAGTGGCACGATGTCCCTGAACGGTGTATCCACCATCTCCGGATGGCATTTCTTCAGCTGGGACACATGGAACACATCATGAACAGCGGAGAGAGCTTCTGGCAACTCCAACCGATATGCAACCTCTCCCTTGCGTGCTAGTATCCGATATGGTCCTATAAACCGAGGTGCCAGCTTACCCTTAATTCCAAACCTCTTAATTCCACGTAGTGGTGAAACTCTAAGGTATGCTCGATCTCCAATCTCATACACCACTTCCTTGCGCTTAGAATCAGCATAGCTCTTCTCTCTCGATTGTGCCACCTTCAATCTGTCCCGGATCAAAATAACCTTCTCTTCAGCATCCTTGATCAAATCCGGTCCAAATAGTTGACGTTCACCTACACCATCCCATAACAATGGTGTTCTGCACCTCTTACCATATAGTACATCGAATAGCGACATCTTGATGCTGGATTGGTAGCTGTTGTTTTAGGAAAACTCAGCATAAGGCAAAATTTCATCCCAACTAGCGCCATGAGCCAAGGCAGAAGCTCTCAACATATCCTCCAAAATCTGATTCACCCTCTCGGTCTGTCCATCCATCTAGGGGTGGAAAGCTGTACTAAACTCCAATCTCGTTCCCAATGACTCATGTAGCTCGCGCCAAAAGTGAGAAGTGAATTGGGTGCCTCTATCTAACACAATGCTCTTAGGAACTCCATGCAGGCACACAATTCTGTTCATGTAGATCTTGGCTAACTTAGCACTAGTGTAAGTGGTCTTCACGGGTATAAAGTGAGCTACCTTGGTTAAGTGATCAACCACTACCCCAATAGAATCATATCCTGACTTAGTCCTAGGCAATCCTGTGATAAAATCCATTCCAACTCTATCCCACTTCCAATCAGGTATCGACAATGGTTGTAGCAACCCTGATGGCTTTTGGTTCTCAGCCTTCACTCTACTACAGACATCACATAAGGCAATATACTCTGCAATCTCTTGCTTCATATTAACCCACCAAAACCTTTCCTTCAAATCCATGTACATCTTCGTGTTACCTGGATGTATAGAGTATGGCGAGTCATGAGCTTCCTGAAATATCAACTTCCTAATCTCCGGATCGTTGGGCAGACATAAGCGATCCTTGTACCATAGTGTTCCTTGATCATCCTCGCGAAATCCTTTGGCTTTACCTTTGGGTATATTTCCTCTTATTTCCTCCAGGTCACTATCCTTCTTTTGAGCTTCTCTAATCTCATCCAGAAGCATTGGCTTGACTTCCATTGTTGCCAAATATCCCTCGGATTCTACTTCCAACCTGAGGTCCTTGAACTGTTCACACAAATCTTTGGGTAACTCCCCCACTGTCAGGCCATTAGCGTAAACCTTGCGACTCAGCACATCCGCTACAACATTAGCCTTTCCGGGGTGATATTGCAAACTCATGTCATAATCCTTTATGAGCTCCAACCATCTCCTCTGCCTCATATTCAGCTCCTTCTGAGTGAATATGTATTTCAGGCTCTTGTGATCCGTGAACACATCACAATGCTTACCCATCAGATAGTGCCTCCACACCTTGAGCGCATGCACAACTGATGCTAATTCCAAGTCATGCGTGGGGTAATTCCTCTCGTGGTGTTTAAGTTGGCGTGAGGCATAAGATACCACTCTTCCATCCTGCATCAGTACACTACCCAGTCCTTAACGAGAGGCACCGCAATACACTTGGAAATCCTTCTGCATATCCGGCAAACACAAGATAGGTGCGGTCACTAGGCGTTGCTTTAGTTCCTAGAAACTAGCTTCGCACTCCTTGGTCCATTCAATTTTTTTCTCCTTTTTCAGTAATTCAGTCGTTGGCTTTGCAATTTTGGAGAAATTCTCTATGAACCTTCTATAATATCCAGCAAGTCCCAAGAAACTCCTAATATCTCCCACATTCTTGGGTGACTCCCATTATGTAACTGACGTCACCTTGCTTGGATCAACTGCAACTCCTTCACCGGACACCACATGTCCAAGAAATCCAACAGTGTTCAACCAAAATTCACATTTACTAAACTTGGCATATAATTTATGCTCCCTCAGCTTTTCCATAATTAGTTGCAGGTGTTTCTCATGTTCAGCATCATCCTTGGAATATATCAATATGTCATCAATGAACACCACCACGAACTTGTCCAAGTACTCCATGAATACCTTGTTCATCATGGTCATAAAATATGACGGATCATTTGTTAGTCCAAAAGACATAATTGTATACTCATATAACCCATACCTAGTGGTGAATGCGGTCTTTGGTACGTCTTCCTCATGGATCTTCAATTGGAAATATCCTGATCTTAGATCAATCTTGGAAAACACCTTTGCTCCTTCCAATTGATCACACAAATCATTTATATTGGGCAATGGGTATTTATTATTTATGGTCACTTCATTAAGTGAGCGATAGTCAACCACCAATCTCTTACTAATGTCCTTCTTCTCCACGAATAAAACAGGTGCACCCCAAGACGATGAACTGGGCTGAATAAATCCCTTGCCCAATTTCTCTCTAAGATGCTTCTTTAACTCCTTCAGTTCCTCCACATCCATCTTATACGGCCTCTTGGCTATCGGTCCTGTTCCTAGCACCAAGTCAATAAGAAACTCCACATCCCTCTTAGGTGGCATCCCTGGCAGCTCATCCGGAAACACATCGGGGTATTCCTTTACTACAGCCACATCCTCTAGGCTAACCCCCTTAAGAGAATTCAACTCGGCCACTCCAATACTGGTAGGAGACTTATACCTGATCCTTACTCCCTCTGGTGTGGTGAGTGAAATTGCTCGTTGCGCACAATCTATCCGACCTTGATGTTCCGACATCCAATCCATGCCCAATATGACATCTAGACCTTGGGATTCTAGTATAACCGGGTGTGTAGGAAATGCATAAGCACCAATTTCTAGTGTCAACCCGCGACATGCTGCACTAGCTATCATCTCTCCCCAGGGGAACTTACTCTAATAGATCCTCTAAGAGCCTCGGTAGGTAGCTTATACTTATCCACAAATGCCCTTGAAATGAATGTATGCAATGCACCAGTATCGAAAATAACAAATGCGATGTGGGTATTGATTGGAAACTTACCAACCACTAGCTCTGGTTCATTCTGAATCTCCTCAACGTTCACATGGTTGATTGTTGCCTTCTGGTTTGAATTAGGCTTGCTTCCTGCTTCAATCCTCTTCTCTGGGTAATTATCAGCATAGTGCCCCATCTTCTTGCACTTGAAGCATTCCACTTCACTGAGATCCCTCCTGCCAGAGCGGTTGTGTCCATTGTTCCTCCTAGAGTTGTTGTTGTAGCTCTTGTGGCCATTGTGGTGGTGGCCATTTCCTCCACGGTGGTGTCCAGAGTTCCCATTACCTCCACGGTGACTATTCTCATTACCTCCATTGTAATGGTTACCATTACCTCCACGGTGATGTCCAGAGTTCCCATTACCATGGTGGGAAATACGGGCCCTATGGTGTGGCCCTGAGTTGTGATTGCCATTATACTTCCTCTTGCGCCTTTCAGCTTGTCCCTATTTTCCTTCAAGAATTCTAGCCTTGTCCATCAGAGTCTGGAAATCAGGAGCATGAACAATAGAAAGCTGGACTGAGAGCTGATCATTCAGACCATCCAGGAACCTCTCTCTCCTCTTGGCATCTGAGTCCACATCATCTGGGGCATAGCGAGACAGATTAGTGAATTCCTCTATGTATTCAGATACATTGTGGTGACTCTGGCGCATGCTGCGGAACTCCCTCCGCTTCAGGCTCATAGTTCCAGTAGAGACATGGTGAGTCTTGAACCCTTCTTCAAACATTTCCTAGGTCACAGTAGCAATGGGGTGGGTGATCTAAAAAGTATCCCACCAATAAGCAGCTGGTCCTTCCAACAGATGAGCAGCGAACCTCACTTTCTCAGCATCGGTGCACCCAACTGTCACCATGTCCTTGTTCACCGAGCGCAGCCAATCTAATGCAACCATTGGCTCAGGTGTAGTGGAGAACTTGACTGGCATCAACCTCAGAAATCGAGCAAAAGCATCCACTTGTGGGGGCGGATTGTTGTTGTTGTTGTTGTTGTTGTTCATCTGCTGGGCTAGAGCTTGCATCAGTTGGGTTTATGCTTCGACCATCTGCTGCATGCCAGGTGGCATGTCATAGGCGCGTGTCGGTGGCATCTGTGGTTCAGCATAGGAATTTTTTAGACAGAACAACTAAAGATAGGCAATAGCCTTCTACCCATGCAACATGCTCAATGCAACAACAATTCATTCACAACAACCATAAGAAATCACCACATAAGAAATAACACAAACAAGCATTGTTCCAGGTTTTCCTTAACAGTATATAGCTACAAGATAGTTTAAAAACGCTGGTAACAACATTAGGCAAAGAAAAACAACAGATAAGAAAAAACCAGAAATCTGGCAGAACAGTTCTATCCTGTTCACGAATTTTTTGCCTGACTTAAACTCATCAGGAATTTTTGCTGGTTTTTGTGCAGATAGTACATATAATTACACACAAGATCCCAATTTCTCAGATTTTTCACAGTTATCAGTAAAACATGAAAAATCGTACAATACAGCAGATTCAACAAAAAACTACAGCGATGAAAACACGAGTTTTACCCAAACTTTGTCCGAATATCATTTAATAAATCTCACGAAAATTCCTAGAACTTCAAGGTACTTAACTGAGCATTCTAAACACAATAAGCTAATAGTGCAGAACTTTACATTGATCGATGTCTAAGACTAACGAATTTCCCTAACGAAGACTAGTTTTGGAGGACCATCTTTAACTATTTGATGAACAGGTTGCAATAAGTTCTGGAGTCCATGCGCTGAAGCTTCGATCCTCGTGCATGCCATGGTGGTGGCGTGTACACCTCTCCTGAGTCTTCTTCACTTGAGTCCTCGAATTCCACGTCTTCGGGGTCCTCCTCCTCGCTTTCTTCAACAAAAGCGCCCGTTGTATCTCCTCCATCATCATCATCATTCCCATCATCATCATTACCATTATTTGGTGGAAGATTCTGCTATGCTGGAAGGGCAGCAATCTGGGCAGCCATTGTAGCATCCCAATTTCAGAAACCCTGATTAGCTGTCCAGAATGCAAAGAATCAGGGGGAACAAAAACTTTTTCTTATTCATTGGTGCAGTGTTTGCTTGTTGTTTGCGTGTGCTTGTGCATGAGATTGTATACCATATGATACTCCTTACCTCACCATCAGTTGACAAAAGCTACTTTCCTAAAACTGTCTTGGCTTAATTTCCATATTCTCAAATGTTCTGGCATTTCAAAACCTGAGCCAAGATGCCTTTGCAAACCAACTATTTTAGTAGCTTCTATTTCCCTAAACTAGTGAGAGCAACCTAATATAATCTCCTTATGTTTTCAAGACAAACCTTCAACTAATCTTATCTCTAGGTTTCACAAAATCTCGGTCTAAAACTTTTGAATTCTACTCTTGGTAGGGATACCAAGGACTCTTACCTTACTCAAACTCCAACCTATCAAAATTTCCCATCCTTACCTCAAGCTAGGCTTGATGGTAACCCTAGTAGTAGGTTTGCTTAGTTTCTAAGATGAGTTGCCTTGATCTGCTGTCTGATGAATTGTTGCTTAGGAAGTAGTATAAGCCACTCTAGGAGCTCGTCAATAGTATCAAGAGGTTCCCAAACCACCACACCCTAAGCAAGAATACAAAGCAGGATCGAATCTCTAGATACTAGGTGATCATCTAAAACCCTTAACCAGATCAATTCTGCAGTGATCCATTCTAGAAGTTTCCAAGTCAAGGAAGACCGATATAAAGCATGGATCCCTTCTACTCAATATAATCTTCAACATCATCCACTTGATGATGCTTTGGTACCTTGAAAAACATCAAAATCATCACCACCCACATTCTAGTTAAAAACCCTAAATCTGCCAAATTTGGCTAAGTCTGGAATCTATTCCAACATCACCTTTTTGGATGTCTCCCTTTCTCAACCCTTGTGCATTTTTGATAATGAACTTGAACCATATTGTTAAACCTTTTAAGGACTACCAAGGCCCACTTTAGCCCTTGGCTATATCACCCTCCAACCCACTTGTCCTTGATGGTTTTGTAGACAAGAAAATAACTTTTCCTGCAAATCTAGTCAACATGCCTACTTTGACAAAAGCTCACACCACCATCCAACCTTCTATGGACCAACTCTTTTCATGGTTGTGTTCTACTAATATATTTCTATCAATATCTACTTCACTTGTTTCAAGTGGATCTTTGTGCTCCCTAAACCCACAAGATTTTGAAGGCTAGTTGATAATCCTCTTTGGCGGGCTTATTTTATTCAAAGTTTGAAATCAATCCTTGGGAAACTCAAACAAGATCGAGCTCAAAACTCTATACCATGTTGATGTACATCACCTGGTCTATCCATCCATCTACCCCATGCCCCAAGGATAGTGATCTCCAAGATACTACCATGTTTTGATAGTATGAAATTAACATCACCCTAGATCCTTAATCTAGGGTATTCCACCAAAATCAACCTGGATTCTCCAATACCAAGGTTGCAAATGCTTGATACACCTTGTATACATCATCTACCTTGATCATCAAGATTTATCAAATATTACCCATATTTATTTTGGCTCCAAATCAATTTAATTCTTTAATAGACAAATTCTTCAAAACCTCTTCCATAAGGGAAAGTTTGGATTTTTCCAAAGAACTTCCCCAACTTTTGGCTCAATTGAGACCGACATATCATACCCCATCTTACCACTTCAAAAATAAATATTTCTGAAGAGATTTATTATTTCTTTTTGCCCATTTTCTTAAATGGCTAAAATGGAATAATAAATGTTTTAAATACTTTTAAGCCCCAATAAATCTTGGGAAAACTCCCCTAAGTGTGTATTCACATTTGGGACCATCTCAAACTAAAAACCAACGTTGTCCAATGTAAATTTATCAAATGATTTTCTAGAAACTACTTCTGCAGTTTTTGAGTAAATGGATTTAAGTGTACTTTAAATCTTTAGAAAAATCTCAAATCATCCCTAGAGAGGTATCTTTACCTCACCCATCTACCAATACCATCTCTCCCACTCCTTCCAACATAAATAAAGGAACTCCTTCACAAGCATTCTTGTGATCAAAATAGCACAACCATCAAAACCTTGTACAAATACCCCATTAAACCCCATCAAATCTTCTCCACCAAGCTTGTATAGCACCCATCACTCATCTCTGGTCGTGATCACTATAGCAATTACTGTAGCAACCCCTCTCCCTTGCCCCATGTGCTTGAGAGAGAGAGACACAAGTGGGACCAATTATTGCAGCAGCCTCCACCACCCCTCCCTATCTCTCTGCCCGACCAAATACCCCTCTCACCCCTCTCCACCGCTCCCTAAGCCAATCACAGGCCAGCCCCACTCCTCCCCCATGTCCAAAGAGGACATTTACACCATCTACCTCTCCCCCTCAGTATAAATCAGCCAGAGGCCCTCCCAGCATGCCCCTGCCCCCTCATTTGCTTCCTCTCCCTTCCCCTCACCACCCCCTAGATCCACTACCCTCCCCTGCCCTGCTTTGTCTAGGAGAAGAGAAGAGAGGCCCCCTTGGCCATCTACAAGATCTGAGCGCCGAGCTCACTCCCAGTGTTCCACCCTCTGCATGTCATGGTACTGGAACCACCACACCCTACTACATCTAATCCCCTCCCCTTTCTTGCCCCGGAATAGCTCCATGGTGGGCACCGTCGAGCTTCGACGAGGTTGCTCTCGGCTTCCTCGCGTGAGCCAGATACCGGCGCGGAAACCCAGCGTGCCACCCCTCTCCTAGACCGTCGCGTCGCTCCGCATCGCCCTGCACTCCCCACGTCACCAGAGACGCCCCTAGTAAGCTCCCTGACCCGTCGGCGCCGCCCCTTGGGTTCCGCCCCTCTGAACCAGCGCGAGGTAAGAGATGGCCCGCGACCGACGGTGCCTGGTACCCCTTCGCCGTTCCGCGTCGCTGACGGCTGGGCCTGTTCTGGCAGGTTCAAACCGCCCCGCCCGCGCGTGTTGCTGCCGAGTGGGCCGATTTCCTGCAGCACAGCCCAACTCCCTTGCAGATTCAGCCCAGCCGCCCCAGCCGCCCCAGTCCTCTTTTCCATTTATTTAAATTACTCTTAGATCTAAAACTAGCTGTTTGGTTTAAATAGAAATAAAATTGGTAAATGCCTTCAAATGCCTAGATCCAAAATTCCTAATGTTTATAAAGGTTTTCTTAAACAGGCAGTACCTCTGTGGATCCCAAAAGATTTTTTGTTCATTTCTAATAATTAAAATACCACCTACTATTCATTTCACTAAATAAATCTTTTAGAGAGTTTGATAAACCAAAATTGGGTAAATCCAATTGTATTTGGTAGGTGTTGCTTGTACCAATATCATGGAATTGGTCCCATGCCCAATGGAGCTCTGATCCACCTTTAGAAAAAATAACAAAATCACCTGTCCTTTGCCTGGACCAAGAAATAACCTGTTTTCACCAAATTCCAACTCCCCTAGATGAACTCCACCCATTTCTATCAAATCCAAGGAGCCCATAATCTTCCAAGCCACAGTTGAATTATTGTAAATTAATCTGTTCTATACTTGGTAATTTCACTATTAAAATGACTCCAGTAGTTCTGTATATCCAAACTAGGTAATTCTAATTCCTACAGAAAGTTATTCTAATTACCTACCTTGTGTCCTTGGAATTAAATCAAGATATTCTGTAGATTTAATCTAGTGAAAAAGACAAAACAGCTACATAATCTCCTTGTGTCCTTCTAATTTCCTGAGGGCATTCTGTTAAATATTTTGACATGATTCCAACTCTTAATGAACAAGTACATCAAGCCCTACCTAACCATCCAAGGGAATAATATTTGGAGCTCCAGAAATTTTCTCGTGAATTATTCCCTTAAACTAGAGCTTTTATCACTAGAATTTTTATAAGAAATTGAAGAAAAGTGATAAAATAGTGAAACCACTTTTGTTGGTTTGATTTTATCAACTCCTATCTGTTGGTACCATTTTTACACAATAGTATCATAAAGAAAATGTCCTTGATCCAAAACACCTCTTAGGTAATTCCTAGACTATAAATCCTAAGGTATTTTCTTCCATATTTCCAAGACAAGGCCAATCCAATTAATCCTTTCTTCCTAAGACCTACTAATTTGTAAACATGTATTGTTTATTGCTTGCTATTTGTATTGTTGCTTGTATGCCTTGTTTTTATTGTGATCTTTCTTGTTTGCATGTATACTCGATGACGACGATAGTTGCGCTTGTATTGACGCCGGAAAGAAGGGATCTTATTATTATTGGTATTGGTATTCTTGGTTATTTTAAACAAGTAGTCCAGGGACATATTGCCATATTGCTGATCATAAAGCAAGCCACCTTCTTGCTCATAAGCCTTGTCCTAATGACTCATGCATGTTTTTAACTACTGTTTATTTAAACTGCATCGTTTTACTTTATGTTGATGTATATATATATATGGTAGTGGTTTGGCTCCTCCAAACTATTACACTTTTGTACTATTAAGTACAACCCCCTCGGTGACACCTACTTGTCCCTAGTAGAATAGATGGTGTATACCACCATAACCCTTTGGAGACCCCGAATTTAGCCGAAGCCAAGCTAGAGGATGGGAAGACCTCGGAAAAAGTTTTACCAAATGTTTTATGATAAAACCTTGGTGAGGTGGGACCTCCCAAGAGATGTTGAGAAAGAAAAAGGTTTTGTTTTAAAACAATGCTGCAGGAAAGATGGAGGAAAAAGGTTTAAGAAAACGCACCTAGTTCTTTACAGTTTTGCTAGAACAATTAACCATGTCCAACCACATTACTCTGGAAATGGGACAGGGATGGATTTGATGTTTTTCTATTCCGGTATAAGCTGCCTCGCAACAACTACAGGGGATCGGCGATCCCTGGAGGGCGGGCCTTCTCCGATAAAGGTCCATGTGGGAAATCGACCTGGAGAAGGAACGAAGGGTCTGTTGGCCTCCACGCGTTACTATGAGCCCCTCATTGAAAGCGCACACTCGATAAGTGGAAGAAGGGCTCAGGTTGGTCCTCGGTACCCGACGTCCCGGTTTTGAGGGGATTAACACTCATAGGGTAGGCACTTATGTTGGAGTGGGCATCCGGAGAGTCTTGATCGGCTACTCGACCCACGATCGGTGAAGATCAGGGTAGTGTACCCGGATGGTGTGGGTAAAGTGTACAACCTCTGCAGAGTGTAAATCTATCCGAATAGTCGCGTCCGCGGTCATGGACGGTTGGGAAGGTTGCTGTAGAGTGGTGCTGGTTTTCTTTTCAAAAAGGATTTCGGAAAACGAAATGGCTTTGGAAATGTTTTGACCATGGGATGGTCGAAAAGGAGGAAGTTTTGACCATGGGATGGTCAGAAAGGAGTTTGTTTGTGGGACGACCAGGAGAAAGGAACAAATGGGTGACCCAGTCCTAGTGTTTTCTAAAACTTTTCAAAAAGGTTTCCAAAATGTTTACAAAGTTTTCAACAAAGATATGTAGATGTTATATCTACAAGAGAAACTAATTGAGAATAGAACTTCTCTTGAAGCCCTCCTACTACCCTAGCCATAATGCATATCATCTTGTTATTACTACTATCTTAAGGTGGTTTGCGAGTACATTCAAAGTACTCACCGGCATTATCCCTGGCTATTAACTTGGTCAGATATCAAGAAGAAGGTGACGTTTACAACTTTGCGAGCTAGGACGTTCTCCCAGTTAGTTTCCTGTAGGTTAAGGCATGGCTCGGGCTCTACACTTGAGGAAGTTCCGCTGATGTTGATCGATGTAGCCATAATGGCAAATCATGTATGACAGGTATTCGTTATGTGTTGGATGTTTACTTGATACTTGTCGGTTATGTGCCACGACTAACTGATCATGGGATCGTGGTTGTATGCATAATAGGGATTCTCGGAGGATTCATCCAGGGGCCCCACATCCATATCCACAATGGTTTGATCTCGCTCAGCCACAACTTGATTCCTTTCCACAATAGTTTGGTTCAGCGCTGCAACTGTGGCATCCCTACCAATGATAGCTTGCTCCATTGTATTCACAGCAGTGTGCAAGGTTTCCATCTCATACCGTTGTAAATGCACAGTTCCCTGAAAGTAATCCAACGCCTCCTTTAGCTGCATCAGCTTCTCTTCCCTCTCCCAAGCTTTAATCTCTATGTCTTCTATGTGCTTCTCATGGGGTGGCATGTTGTTCCAATTACCTGTGGTAACCATCACGTCCCCATCCTCATTCCGCTTTCCAAATGCAAGGAAAGGTGAACCTGCTGGAAGTTGGTGTTGGTGGAGATAGCACAGGTGTGACAGTGTCTCATGCATGGCTGACTCCACTCCTTGTTCCCAGGTAAGATACTTCTTGGTGTGGTTCAGGTTCTCAATAACAGGCATGGTGGGATATGCAAGAACAATAGCGTTGATCTCCCATACGCGATCTCCAGGCACATACGTGTTCATCCTCCTCCCTTTGAACATCGGCATCAGCATGCCCAGCGTCTAGCAAAGCTCTGCCAACTGTCTTGCGAAGAGTCTTGGTGATTGGAACTCAACATACTCAACTCTGGTGGCATCTCCCATCTATCAATTGTATAGAGGAAAGAGTGATAACATCAAAGGAAAATAATTTTACTAGAATGAAAGGCTTACGAATAAAGACATAATTCAAAATAGACTTAAATAAATATAAGGCTTCCTATTCCAATCCTAGGTCACGATCCTACAGTTAACACACTTCTCTGATACCATCTGAAACGGTACGACCCGGTAGGGTAGCACCTCTTTGTATCACGCCAATCCCTGGTTCGGTTCATTGGCATACATAGCAACGATAGACATCAACGAATTAGCAGTGCATCATCATTACAACGATATGATCCAGAATATTGTATTTATTACAAAGTTTGCAAAGCATAACGCTTGCACAAATAAACAAGTAGCAAATAGATAGTATAAATAAAGTAGCTCCAGTATCCATTATGCGCCATAGGAGAACAAAATGTTGAGTGGAGGGTCGCAACCAACACTACTACTCAGAGTAACCGGAAGAGTAACCTGCAACATGAAACGTAACATCCTCGAAGGGTCAATACTTGGAATGTACTAGCTAGTGGAACAATGAGAGAAACAACAAGACTAATAGCTATATGGATATCTGGCTTGTGGTGTTCAGGCTTAGTTGCGGCAGCAAAATACTTTATCCTACCATTAGTAAATCATTTGTAAAGCATTTAATCTTCATCACACAACCCAATTATGTTTCAACCACAAGTTTTAGCAATTACAAGTTAGAATGAATGAGAACATGTCAAAGCACCCACAATTCAGCAACTCAATCGTCCATTACCGAGGACATGGCTAAGCACTTAGTTTTACACCCTGCAGGGGTTACACACTTTACCTATATGACTTGGTCGACCAGCTCGTACCATGACACGCATATTGAGTCAGGATAGGGAGAAGCCCAAGAAGAGACAATTCGGGAAGTAGCTCCCCAAGCCCATCCACGCACCGTACCAACCTATCACATTCACTACATCTCTGGTTACGAAGAGCTCAGGTCGCCACGACCTACTAAGTCCATCTAGCCACCCATAACTCACTAGCATATGGTTGCACACGGAAGCTACCAAATCAAGACACTAATCATTTCTCAGAAACCTGGGTGACCATCCAAAAGTAAGATACTCAGGTAAACCATAGACAGGGGCCCGGCATTCACGAACCAAGCAATTACCAATCCACCCAGAGAGTTCATTAATTAGGTTGTTTTCAAATTTTCCAAACACATCCTTTCAAAACAATCTTTATCATGGTGTATCCCACCCTCGTCTACATAACACAACTACTTACGATAGCTCACCTAAGAAGGATGGCTACAACATAATAGGATATAGCATAGAAATAGATATAACTTGCAAAAACAAAACAAGCTACAAATGCATACAAAAATTAAATAGGACTTTTATGAAGCTCCACTTGCCGTGGTAGTTGTCGGAGTCAAAGCCACAGTCCGGACAATCACACAGGTTACAATCCTCACAATCTACACGAAAGCAATTCAACCAAATAAATAACCCACACATAGAGATCAACAAATGCAACACAATGCATGCATGGCAATTTAATAAAGCATCAGTAGTTTAGTTATGTTCTCTGATCAATGTTACTACTGAATGATGCATGGGAAAAGCATTAATGCAAAGAAAACATTTTATGCATAAAAGAGGTCTAGTTAATAGGCTTTTAGTCAAAACATTGAACCATTGCTATACACAATGTTGTTCCAGTGTGACAAAAACACTACTAGGTAGATAGTTCAGAATAGAGCCTAAACCAAAAGGATTTACTCCAAAAAGATTTACAGAACTTTTTCTTTGATTTTTACACTACTTTGAGCCTTTTATAATCTCAAAAAATTACATACAGTAGACCTAAAATATTATTGCATCATAAAATTCCGATTTTGTGAATCCAACGATATCTTATTTGCAATTTTTGGCCCAGTAGATCTTTTCTTATGAATTTTTGAAATTCTAATAGTTTTATGCCCTTTTATAAATTTTTCTGAAAACTGCGGGGGAATATTCCTAGGGAATATTCCCGCTGACTGGTGGGGTCGAGCTGACGTGGTGCTGACTGGTCCCTTTACCGGTCAGCGGTTGACTGGGCGGTCAACCAGTCGATCCGGGCCGTTGGCGCGTAATCGAGCGGCTGAAAACGACCGTGGTGGAACTCACCGGCGCAGTGACTAGAAGAGCGGCGGCGGCTTCGATCGGCGGCGGCGGCGGCTCTCCGGCAGGTCTTCGTGGCAACAGGGCAGACTACGGTGTGCGGCGGTCCTAAGGGTAGTCACGGAGAGAGAAGGGACTGCCTCGGACAAGGGCGACTCGCAGATGGAGCGGCGCGGCGGCGGCTGACTCCAGCGGGCTAATGGGGGCAGCACCGATGGCTGAAAGGGAAAAGAAGGGTCAGAAAAAGTGCGGTGCGGCGCTGCGGTGCTGCTAGGCAAGAGGAGGAAGGAGGGGCGAGGTTGCCTCGGTTCTTACCAACGGTAATGGAGATGGCGGCGGTGAAATCCGGCGAGCAATCGCCGGGGCTTGGTGGTGCGGTTAGCTAGGTTTTTATGGGGGTTCGGAAGAGGAGATCGAGGGCTCTAAGGGGAGGGTTTCAGTTGAGGCAGGGCGTCCGATTCCAAATGGGAACGGCGAGAACCACGGCGGCAGAGCGTGTCCGTGTCGAGCACGAACTGCTCGTTCTTGGGGGATGATAGGCGGGCCCCGGTGGTCAGAAAAAACAAAAAGAAAAAGAAAAAAGGGAAAGGGGAGAAAAGGGGAAAGGGGCTACGCGGGGCTGGCGGTGGGCTACTTGTGGGCTGGCTGGCTCGACTGCGTGTTGCGCTGCGTGCTGGGCCGCTGGCGGCCGCCCCGGCTGGGCTGTCCGCTTTGTTTTTTCCTTCTTTTCTTTTATTCTTTTCTGAACTGCTGTTAACTGAATCTGCTGTTACTCTGAATTTTTTTGCAGATTCTGAAATTTTGCCATAACTTTTGATCTACTACTCCAAATTGGGTGAAACAAAAACCTATAGATTTGAAATTGAAAACTCTATGCATCTAAGCATCTAGGTTGACTTTTTTGGCAACATCCAAGAAGATGCTAGGCGAAAGCCCTAGTAGTCACCTATAAGGTTAGAAAAGGCACTTGTGTGGTGTTTTAGCAAAAAGCTTTCAAAGCTGAATTTTTTGCAAAGATGATCATGATGCAATTCCGTGTTTATATGCAGTACCAAATCTATAATTTGGGATTTGACATGTGTTCTTTTCCTAAACCACATGGATCCACTAGAGTCATTCCATGTGAGTTATTTTCATAAACCACATGGATCCACTAGATGTCATTGCATATGTGTTCTTTTCCTAAACCACATGGATACACTAGATTTCATTGCATGTATGTTCTTTTCCTAAACCACATGCATCCACTTGAGTCAATGCATGTGTGTTTTTTTCATAAACCACATGGATTTACTAGATGGCATTGCATATGTGTTCATTTCCTAAACCACATGGATCCGCTAGTCATTGCATGTGTGTTATTCTCATAAACCACATGGATCCACCAAAGGTCATTGCATGTGTGTTCTTTCATAAACCACATGTATCCACTAGAGTCATTGCATGTGTATTCTTTTCATAAACCACATGGGTCCACTAGATGTCATTGCATGTGTGTTGTTTTCCTAAACCACATGGATCTACTAGAGTCATTCTACGTGCTTTGTTTTCATAATCCACATGGATCCACTAGATGTCATTGCATGTGTATTCTTTTCATAAACCACATGGATCCACTAGTTGTCATTGCATGTGTGTTATTTTCCTAAACCACATGGATCCACTAGAGTCATTGCATGTGTGTTCTTTTCATAAACCACATGGATCCACTACAATTCATTGCATGTGTGTTCTTTTCCTAAACCCCATGGATCCACTAGATTTCATTGCAAGTGTGTTCTTTTCCTAAACCACATGGATCTACTAAATGTCATTGCATGTGTGTTATTTTCCTAAACCAAATGGATCCACTAGAGTCATTCCATGTGTGTTCTTTTCATAAACCACATAGATCCATTAGATGTAATTGCATGTGTCTTCTTTTCATAAACCTCATGGATCCACTAGATGTATTGCATGTGTGTTGTTTTCCTAAACTACATGGATCCACTAGGTTTATTCCATGTGAGTTCTTTTCATAAACCACATGGATCCACTAGATGTCATTGCATATGTGTTCTTTTCCTAAACCCACATGGATCCACTAGATGTCATTGCATATGTGTTCTTTCCCTAAAAACATGGATCCACTTGAGTCATTCCATGTGTGTTATTTTCATAAACCACATGGATCCAGCAAATGTCATTGCATGTGTATTTTTCTCATAAACCACATGGATCCAGCAAATGTCATTGAATGTGTGTTCTTTTCATAAACCACATGGATTTACTAGATGTCATTGCATCTGTGTTCTTTTCCTAAACCACATGGATCGATTAGAGCCATTATATGTGTGTTATTTTCATAAACCACATAGATCCACTAGATGTCATTACAAGTGTGTTCTTTTCCTAAACCACATGTAAACACTAGAGTCATTGCATGTGTGTTCTTTTCATAAACTACATAGATCCACTAGATGCCATGCATGTGTGTTCTTTTCCTAAACCACATGGATCCACTAGATGTCATTGCATGTGGGTTCTTTTCCTAAACCACATGGATCCACTAGATGTCATTGCATGTGTGTTCTTTTCCTAAACCACATGGATACACTAGATTTCATGGCATATGTGTTCTTTTCCTAAACCACATGGATCCACTTCAGGCAATGCATGTGTGTTCTTTTCATAAACCACATGGATCCAGCAGATGTCATTGCATGTGTGTTCTTTTTATAAACCACATGCATTTACTAGATGGCATTGCATATGTGTTCTTTTCCTAAACCACATGGATCAACTAGTCATTGCATGTGTGTTATTTTCATAAACAACCTGGATCCACTAGAGGTCATTGCATGTGTGTTCTTTCATAAACCAAATGTATCCACTAGAGTCATTGCATGTGTGTTCTTTTCATAAACCACATGGGTCCACTAGATGTCATTGCATGTGTGTTGTTTTCCTAAACCACATGGATCTACTATAGTCATTCTACGTGCTTTGTTTTCATAATCCACATGGATCCACTAGATGTCATTGCATGTGTCTTGTTTTCATAAACCACATTGATCCACTAGTTTTCCTTGCATGTGTGGTTTTTCCTAAACCACATGGATCCACTAGAGTCATTACATGTGTGTTCTTTTCATAAACCATATGGACCACTATATGTCATTGCATGTGTGTTCTTTTCATAAACCACATGGATCCACCAGAATTCATTGCATGTGTGTTCTTTTCCTAAACCACATGGATCTACTAGATTTCATTGCATGTGTGTTCTTTTCCTAAACCACATGGATCCACTAGATGTCATTGCATGTGTGTTATTTTCCTAAACCAAATGGATCCACTAGAGTCATTCCATGTGTGTTCTTTTCATAACCCTCATGGATCCACTAGATGTCTTGCATGTGTGTTGTTTTCCTAAACTACATGGATCCACTCGGTTTATTCCATGTGAGTTCTTTCCATAAACCACATGGATCCACTAGATGTCATTGCATGTGTGTTCTTTTCCTAAACCCACATGGATCCACTATATGCCATTGCATATGTGTTCTTTTCCTAAAAAACATGGATCCACTTGAGTCATTCCATTTGTGTTCTTTTCATAAACCACATGGATCCAGCAAATGTCATTGCATGTATGTTCTTTTCATAAACCGCATGGATTTACTAGATGTCATTGCATGTGTGTTGTTTTCCTAAACCACATGGATCGACTAGAGCCATTGTATGTGTGTTATTTTCATAAACCACATAGATCCACTAGATGTCATTACATGTGTGTTCTTTTCCTAAACCACATGTAAACACTAGAGTCATTGCATGTGTGTTCTTTTCATAAACCACATAGATCCACTAGATGTCATGCATGTGTGTTCTTTTCCTAAACCACATGGATCCACTAGATGTCATTGCATGTGGGTTCTTTTCCTAAACCACATGGAACCACTAGATGTCATTGCATGTGTGTTCTTTTCCTAAACCAAATGGATCCACTAGAGTCATTCCATGTGTGTTCTTCTCATTAACCACATGGATCCACTAGAGCCATTGTATGTGTATTATTTTCATAAACCACATAGATCCACTAGATGTCATTACATGTGTGTTCTTTTCCTAAACCACATGTAAACACTAGAGTCATTGGATCTGTGTTCTTTTCATAAACCACATAGATCCACTAGATGCCATGCATGTGTGTTCTTTTCCTAAACCACATGGATCCACTAGATGTCATTGCATGTGTGTTCTTTTCATAAACCACATGGTTCCACTAGATATCATGCATGTGTGTTCTTTTCCTAAACCACATGGATCGACTAGAGGCATTCCATCTGAGTTATTTTCGTAAACCACATGGATCCACTAGATGTCATTGCATGTGTGTTCTTTTCCAAAACCACATGGATACACTAGATGTAATTGCATACGTGTTGTTTTCCTAAACCACATGGATCCACTTGAGTCAATGCATGTGTGTTCTTTTCATAAACCACATGGATCCAGCAGATGTCGCTGCATGTGTGTTCTTTTCATAAACCACATGGATTTACTAGATGACATTGCATGTGTGTTCTTTTCCTAAACCACATGGATCCACTAGTCTTTGCATGTGTGTTATTTTCATAAACCACATGGATCCACTAGATGTCATTGGATGTGCGTTCTTTCATAAATCACATGTATCCACTAGAGTCATTGCATGTGTGTTCTTTTCATAAACCACATGGCTCCACTATATGTCATTGCATGTGTGTTGTTTTCCTAAACCACATGGGTCGACTAGAGTCATTCTATGTGCGTTGTTTTCGTAAACCACATGGATCCACTAGATGTCATTGCATGTGTGTTGTTCTCATAAACCAAATGGATCCACTAGTTGTCATTGCATGTGTGTTGTTTTCCTAAATCACATGGATCCACTAGAGTCATTACATGTGTGTTCTTTTCATAAACAACATGGATCCACTAGATGTCGTTGCATGTGTGTTGTTTTCAGAAACCACATGGATCCACTAAATGTCATTGCATGTGTGCTCTTTTCCTAAACCACATGGATCGACTAGATGTCATTGTATGTGTGTTCTTTTTCTAAACCACATGGATCCACGTGGTTCCCAGTGCGTTGGACCCAATGTTGATCTATTGTGACAATAATGAAGCCATAGCCAACGCAAAGGAACCAAGGTCTCACAAGATTTCCAAGCATATTAAGCGCCGGTTTCACTCCATCCGCGAGCATGTCAAGGATGGAGATATAAAGATTTGTAAAGTACACACGGACCTAAATGTAGCAGATCCGTTGACTAAAGTTCTACCTAGGGAAAAACATGATCAGCACCAGAACTCCATGGGTGCTAGATTTATCACTATGTCAACTAGATTATTGTCTCTAGTGCAAGTGGGAGACTGAAGGAAATATGCCCTGAGAGGCAATAATAAAGTTGTTATTATATATTCCTTATATATGATAGATGTTTATTTTACATGCTAGAATTGTATTGATCGGAAACATCAATACATGTGTGTTTAATAAACAAAAAGGGTTCCTAGTTATGCCTCTCTTATAGACTAGCTTGTTGATTAACAAGATGATCAACGTTTCCTGATCATGGACATTGGATGTTGTTAATAACAAGGTCACACCATTGGTGGAATGATGTGATGAACATTCATCCGAAGTATAGTATTACGATCAAGTCATTATGTTTATATTGCTATAACATCATACGAAGTAATCTTTATCCTTAGACCATGAGATCATGTTAATTTCTAACACCGGAAGACTATCTTGATAACATCAAACGTCACACCGTAAGAGGGTGACTATAAAGATGGGTTCGGTACTACGAAGGTGTTATGTTGAGGCTCATGGATCAAGAGTGGAATTTGTCAATCCAGATGACGGATAGATATACTCTGGGCCCTCTCAGTGATATCACATTAAGATAGCTTGCAAGCAAGTGATGTGATCACTAGAATGTTATATCACGGGAACGAGAAAAGAGTGCATGTCGGTAACGAGATCAAACTAGGTATGGAGATACCGATGATCGAATCTCAGACATGTAATATATCGAGAGACAAAGGGATTTAGTTACAAGCGTTAAAGGTTCTCACGATCACAGAAGCCATCGTTGAATGTGTGGGAGTCAGTACGGATCTCCAGGTCCCGCTGCTGATTATTGATCGGAGAAGGGTCTCGATCATGTCTGCATTATTTGCGAACCGTAGGGTGGCACACTTAAGAGTTACCGGACACCATTTTGGAGCACATATGTTTCAGACAAAATAATTGCAAATCACAGGAATTGTTTCAATAGAAACCGGAAATTATTTCGGGAGAAATTGCAGAAAGTGGTTTTGCATGTGATATTGAAATATTGCCAGGGGCTATATGTGAATGTTTGTTAATTAAAGTAATTAACAAAATTCTGAATAAATTTAATAAAAAGAGTTTATTAAATGAGAGAGCATTAAATTTGGAGAAATTTAATGCATTTAAAGTGGAGACTTTAAATGGGAATGTGAAGAGGCATTTTAATGTGGAGGGGTTACCACCACATGAATGGGGGAGGTGAGGGGTCACCCCCCCTTGCGCCGGCCATGGAGAGAGGGGGCACCCCACCTCCTCCTATAAAAGGCCACCCACTACCTCCTTCATCCTCACACCTCCTTGTGAAGGATCTCTCTCCCCCTCTAGAATTATTCCCCCATGGTCTCGTATTAGCGAGATACATGTTCCCGGTGGCATTTCGTCTGGAAGGAGTTGCTGCTTCCGCTGTATCGCTGGAGCGAGGAGGTGGAGGTTGTCCGGTGGCTTGAACGTGTGTGTGAGTGCGGATGCGCTGCTGAGTTGCGGCGCTCAGACTTCCTCACGATCTTGAGATCGGCAAGTGTACGACTACATCAACCACGAGTTCCTACTCGTTAACAAAACTCGTTGTTTTCGAGGGTAAGTTCTCGTTTGATGTATGTCCACCCGTTGCTTTGTACCTAGTAGATAGATCTTGGCGTGTAGTTCACATCGTAGGATTTTTTTGTTTTCTATGCTGCGGACCCAACAATGGATCCACTAGAGTCATTGCATGTGTGTTATTTTCATAAACCACATGGATCCTAGATGTCCATGCATGTGTGTTCTTTTCATAAATCACAAGGATCCACTAGATGTCATTGCATGTGTCTTCTTTTGATAAAACACATGGATCCACTAGATGTCATTGCATGTGTGTTCTTTTCCTAAACAACATGGATCCACTAGAGTCATTACATATGTGTTCTTTTCATAAACCACATGGATCCACTAGATGTCATTGCATGTGTCTTCTTCTCCTAAACCACATGGATCCACTAGATGTAATTGCATGTGTGTTCTTTTCCTAAACCACATGGATCCACAAGATGTCATCGCATGTGTGTTCTTTTCCTAAACCAAATGGATCCACTAGATGTCCTTTCATGCGTGTTCTTTTCATAAACCACATGTATCCACTAGAGTTATTGCATGTGTGTTCTTTTCATAAACCACAGGGGTCCACTAGATGTCATTGCATGTGTGTTGTTTTCCTAAACCACATGGATCTACTAGAGTCATTCTATGTCTGTTCTTTTCATAAACCACATGGATCCACTAGATGTCATTGCATGTGTGTTCTTTTCATAAACCACATGGATCCACTAGTTGTCATTACATGTGTGTTGTTTTCCTAAACCACATAGATCCACGAGAGTCATTACATGTGTGTTCTTTTCATAAACCACATGGATCCACTAGTTGTCATTGTATGTCTGTTCTTTTCCTAAACCACATGGATCCACTGGAGTCATTCCATGTGTGTTCTTTTCATAAACCACATGGATCCACTAGACGTCATTGCATGTGTGTTCTTTTCATAAACCACATGGATCCACTAGATGTCATTGCATGTGTGTTGTTTTCCTAAACCACATGGATCTACTAGAGTCATTCTATGTGCGTTGATTTCATAAACCACATGGATCCACTAGATGTCATTGCATGTGTGTTCTTTTCATAAACCGCATGGATCCACTAGTTTTCATTGCATGTGTGTTGTTTTCCTAAACCACATGGATCCACTAGAGTCATTACATGTGTGCTCTTTTCATAAACCACACAGATCCACTAGATGTCGTTGCATGTGTGTTCTTTTCATAAACCACATGGATCCACTAAATTTCATTGCATGTGTGTTCTTTTCCTAAAAGATATGGATCAACTAGATGTCATTGCATGTGTGTTCTTTTCCTAAACAACATGGATCCACTAGAGTCATTCCATGTGAGTTATTTTCATAAACCACATGGATCCACTAGATGTCATTGCATGTGTGTTATTTTCATAAACCACATGGATACACTGGAGTCATTGCATATGTGTTCTTTTTCTAAACCAAATGGATCCACTAGATGTCATTGCATGTGTGTACTTTGCCTAAACCACATGGATCCACCACATGTTATTGCATGTGTGTTCTTTTCCTAAACCACATGGATCCACTAGAGTCATTGCATGTGTGTTATTTTCATAAACTACATGGATCCACTAGATGTCCATGCATGTGTGTTCTTTTCATAAACCACATGGATCCACTAGATGTCATTGCATGTGTGTTCTTTTCATAAACCACATGGATCAACTAGATGTCATTACATGTGTGTTCTTCTCCTAAACCAAATGGATCTACTAGAGCCATTCTGTGTGTGTTCTTTTATAAACCACCTGGATCCACTAGATGTCGTTGCATGTGTGTTCTTTTCATAAACCACATGGATCCACTAGTTGACATTGCATCCGTGTTCTTGTCCTAAACCCCATGGATCCACTAGAGTTATTACATGTGTGTTCTTTTCATAAACCACATGGATCCACTAGATGTCATTGCATGTGTCTTCTTTTCCTAAACCACATGGATCCAATAGATGTAATTGCATGTGTGTTCTTTTACTAAACCACATGGATCCACTAGATGTCATTGCATTTGTGTTATTTTCCTAAACCAAATGGATCCACAAGATGTCCTTGCATGCGTGTTCTTTTCATAAACCACATGTATCCACTAGAGTCATATCATGTGTGTTCTTTTCATAAACCACATGGGTCCACTAGATGTCATTGCATGTGTGTTCTTTTCATAAACCACATGGATCTACTAGAGTCATTCTTTGTCTGTTCTTTTCATAAACCACATGGATCCACTAGATGTCATTGCATGTGTGTTCTTTTCATAAACCACATGCATCCACTAGTTGTCATTGTATGTGTGTTGTTTTCCTAAACCAAATAGATCTACTAAAGTCATTACATGTGTGTTCTTTTCATAAACCACATGGATCCACTAGATGTCATTGCATGTGTGTTCTTTTCCTAAACCACATGGATCCACTAGAGTCATTCCATGTGTGTTCTTTTCATAAGCCACATGGATCCACTATATATCATTGCATGTGTGTTCTTTTCATAAACCACATGGCTCAACTAGATTTCCTTGCATGTGTGTTCTTTTCCTAAACCACATGGATTCACTAGATGTCATTGCATGTGTGTTCTTTTCCTAAACCACATGGTTCCACTAGAGTCATTCCATGTGTGTTCTTTTCATAAACCACATGGATCCACTAGATGTCATTGCACGTGTGTTCTTTTCATAAACCACATGGTTCCACTAGATGTCATGCATGTGTGTTCTTGTGCTAACCCACATGGATCCACTAGAGTCATCCCATGTGTGTTCTTTTCATAAACCACATGGATGCACTAGATTTCATTGCATGTGTGTTATTTTCCTAATCCACATTGATATACTAGAGTCATTACATATGTGTTATTTTCCTAAACCAAATGGATCCACTAGATGTCATTCCATGTGTGTTCTTTTCAAAACCACATGGATCCACTAGATGTAGTTGCATGTGTGTTCCTTTCATAAACCACATGGATCCACTAGATGCCGTTGCATGTGTGTTCTTTTCATAAACCACATGGATCCACTAGATGTCATTGCATGTGTGTTCCTTTCCTAAACCATATGGATCCACTAGATGTCATTGCATGTGTGTTCTTTTCTAAACCACATGGATCCATAGAGTCATTCCATGTGTGTTCTTTTCCTAAACAACATGGATCCACTAGATGTCATTGCATGTGTGTTATTTTCCTAAACCAAAGGGATCTACTAAATGTCATTGCATGTATGTTCTTTTCCTAAACCACATGGATCCACCAGATGTTATTGCATGTGTGTTCTTTTCCTAAACCACATGGATCCACTAGAGTCATTCCGTGTGTGTTCTTTTCATAAACCACATGGATCCACTAGCTGTCATTGCATGTGTGTTCTTTTCATAAACCACATGGATCCACTAGATGTCATTGCATGTATGTTCTTTTCATAAACCACATGGATCCACTAGATGTCATTGCATGTGTGTTCTTTTCCTAAACCACATGGATCTACTAGAGTCATTCTATGTGTGTTGTTTTCATAAACCACATGGATCCACTAGATGTCATTGCATGTCTGTTCTTTTCTTAAACCACGTGGATCCACTAGATGTCATGCATCTCTGTTCTATTGCTAAACCACATGGATTCACTATAGTCATTCCATGTGTGTTCTTTTCATAAACCACATGGATGCACTAGATGTCATTGCATGTGTGTTATTTTCCTAATCCACATGGATACACTAGAGTCATTTCATATGTGTTCTTTTCCTAAACCAAATGGATCCACTTGATATCATTCCATGTGTGTTCTTTTCATAAACCACATGGATCCACTAGATGTCGTTGCATGTGTGTTATTCTCATAAACCACATGGATCCACTAGATGTCATTGCATGTGTGTTCTTTTCCTAAACCATATGGATCCACTAGATGTCATTGCATGTGTGTTCTTTTCTAAACCACATGGATCCACTAGAGTCATTACATATGTGTTCTTTTCCTAAACCACATGGATCCACTAGATGTCATTGTATGTATGTTATTTTCCTAAACCAAATTGATCCACTAGATGTCATTGCATGTATGTTCTTTGCCTAAACCACATGGATCCACCATATGTTATTGCATGTGTGTTCTTTTCCTAAACCACATGGATACACTAGAGTCATTCCATATGTGTTCTTTTCCTAAACGAAATGGATCCACTAGATGTCATTGCATGTGTGTTCTTTTCCTAAACCACATGGATCCACTAGATGTCATTGCATGTGTGTTCTTTTCCTAAACCACATGGATCCACTAGAGTCATTCCATGTGTGTTCTTTTCATAAACAACATGCATCCACTAGATGTCATTACATGTGTGTTCTTTTCATTAACCACATGGATGCACTAGTTGTCATTGCATGTGTGTTGTTTTCCTAAACCACATGGATCCAATAGAGTCATTCCATGTATGCTCTTTTCATAAACCACATGGATCCACTAGATGTCATTGCATGTGTGTTCTTTTCATAAACCACATGGATCCACTAGTTGACATTGCATGTGTGTTCTTTTCCTAAACCACATGGATCCACTAGAGT